>JAODAL010045602.1:0-31782 GCA_025379985.1 Phyllomedusa bahiana
GTAGGGGGGGCGGCAAGCCCCATGAGGGGGAACCCTCGTGTCACCAGACGGAAAGGCAAACTTTCCCAAAGGGCCCAAAAGCCTGGCAATGCCGACTTTTCAGGCTTTTGGTTTGGGGGATGGTTTGGGTTAAATTTTTTCTTCTGTCCCAAACCGGAAGACAGGGGGTGGCTGCTAAGGGCCGCTGTAGGGCACGGGTCATCAAACTGGGGAAAGGAGGGGGTAGGAGGGGGTCTCTGGGGGTGTGGTGGTACTGGGGTGACGGTGGAGGCTAAAAGCGGAGGTGATCCCTGATCATGCTCGAGAGACATGGGCAGCGGGGACGCTTGGTGGTAGCGGAGGAGGGGAGGCGGGAAGAGGGTGGACAGGGGGTTTGGGGCCCCGGGTCGCGGGCCCTTTTTCCCCAATGTTCCCTCCATTTAACTCATGCATTGGCATGTGCTAGACAGTTGTGGTGGTTAACCACCAAAAGGTTCTTCCAATACTTATGCTTTTTTCGGCAAAGGGGGCATATGACTCGCTGGGTGAACGGGGCTTGCTCAAAAAAGGGGCCCAGGCTTGAAGGTCCTGGCCCCTTTTTGCGGCGATAAGCCAGGAGGGGGTTTTGCGCTGACGGGTGGGGGAAATCTATCGGGGACTTCTGCGATGTCCACCCCCTTTTTGAGGGGAACCCGTACTGACATACCCCATCGTTTTCCCTCCTCGTCCGGATGAAGCGCTGCAAAGCAATTCTGCTGAAAAGCCAGTTGGATCCCCAATGTGCATCATATCATCAAACAGGTGACTTGGTCGCCCGACATTCTGCATCCAGGAACTGCGGGCTACAAGAAAGGGGACTCAAGGTTTTGCCGACCCCCCGGATTTTTGCCGATGCCCGGTTTCCCTTTTCCCCTTCTGATGGCTCAAACCCCTGGATCAAGCAGAGAAAATCACCCTTTTTGGCCTCTGATTTTTTTAACAGCCTTTGACCCACCGCATTTTGTAAAAAGAGGTTTTCAAAAAGGGTTTTTTCCCACAGGGGGTGGGTACACAGTTGACATTTGGGCGCTTATGTTGGATAGATGCTGGTGCTGTAAACCTTTTGGGGCCCGTGACTGTAAAAGACGGGGGAGGAAAAGATGCTGGTGGGGTTGCTTTAAAACCACTAAACAGTTGGCGACCTGTTCTTACGGGGAAATTCACAGGGCCTGCCCCACGATGACGGGCCCTGACGGTCGCAATGGATCCGCGGCATGGGTTTTGGTCCCAGCACTGGAAGGGCACCTTTTTCTCGACCCCACCTCCATGTTTTCCCCCTTTTTGCTCGCTTACCACCGAATTTCGCTCATGTTCGAAAAATTTAAAAATTGAGAAGGTATGGGAAAAGTTTTGGAAAGTCTCTTATTAAAAGACGGAAAATCACAGTATTCTCAAACCCTCAAAACAAAAAAAATTTCTGGTTCAAATAAACGCAAAGTGATCTACAAAAGCTGGCCTCGCCAAAATGAAAAAACCGTATCTGAAATGTATTCGGATAATAAACGGGATTTTTTCACCCATAATTACCTGTGGGGACTAAAAATTGCTGTATTTAAATTTAACTGCAAAAATGATTATCAAAAGCGGCCTGGCCAAAATGAAAAAACAATCTGAAATGTATTCGGGGTAATAAAGGTATTTTTGGCACCCATCAATTACCCGTGGTGACTACAAATTGCTGTATTTAAATTTAAAATGCAAAGTAAATTATCAACAAAATGGGCCCGTGCAAAGGGAAAAAACACGTATTTAAAAGTATTCGGATTACAAGGTATTTTTGGCACCTATCAAATTTACCCGTGGGGAAATACAAAATTGCTGTATTCAAATTTATGAAAGTAATTTCAAACAAAGGGCCTGCGCAAAGTGAAAAACCGTATCTGAAAGGATTCGGATAATACAAGGTATTTTTTGGCCCTTTCAATTCACCTGTGGGGACTCAAAAATTTCGTATTCACATTTAAGTGCAAGGTGCCTAAAGGAAAAAAGCTGTAGTGCGCCATAGTAAAAAAAAAAAGTACTGTAATGATTCGGATAATTAAAAAATATTTTTTTACCCTTCAATTCACCCGTGGTAACTAACAATTGCTGGATTCAAATTTTTAAATGCAAAAGGGGGCTCTATCAAAAAATCTGGCTGGGCAAAAGTGCAAAAAAAACGTATCTGTAAAGTATTTGGTAATAAAAGGGATTTTTTGGCACCCATCAATTCCCTGTGGGAACTACACAATTGTGGGTTTAAATTTAAGCAAAGGGGGTTATCAAAAAATCTGGACTGGGCAAAAGTGCAAAAAACATATCTTTTCTGTATTGGTTTAAAAGGTATTTTTTTCACCTACAATTCACCCGTGTAATACACAATTGCTGGGTTTAAATTTAACGCAAGGTGGGTTTTCAAAAATCGGAGGGGGAAAAGTTCAAAAAAAAAAAGTTCTGAATGTATTGGGGTAATAAAAAAGGTATTTTTTTGGCACCTATCAATTTAACCCGTTTGGGAAATACACAATTGTTGATTCAAATTTAACTGCATGGGGGCCTATCAACAAAACGGCTGGGGAAAAGTTCAAAAAACAAGTATCTGTAAATGTATTCGGAAATAAAAGGTATTTTGGGACCTTTCAATTTTCCCGTGGGGGACAAAAATTGCTGCATTCACTTTTAAGTGCAAGGTGCCTAATGAACAAATCGGACTGGGGAAAAGGCAAAAACACCCATCTGTAAAGTATTTGGGTAATACAGGGATTTTTGGCACCCATCAAACCCGTGCTGACTACAAAATTGCGGATTTTTTTTAACTGCAAAGGGGGATATATGAACAAAGGTGGAATGGGGAAAAATTTAAAAAGAACCCTATCTAAAAGTTACGATAATTAAAGTGGAGTTTTGAACCTATCAAAGAGACCTGCGTTACTAGAAAAGACTGTATCCAAAAATTAAGTTCAGGCTGAAAAATCCAGGAAATTTTTAAATAAAAAAATTTTAATAATAAAGTTTTGCAGTGCAATGCACACTAAGTTTTGGGTGACTTTACCAGTATTCTTTTAGGCTTGTCTGTGTTCGCCCGGGGGGCCTCCCCTCCGCCCCCCCGTACTTTACGCGGTAGAGCCCCTTTTAAAATTCCTACTAACTACATAAAATTTAAATCTCTAATCAACAAAATGAAGGATCCAGCAAATAGAGAGTTTTTCTCTTGAAAAAATAGTTTAAATTTTCGTGACTGTTTGACCAAGAGAGCCACGCCTTTGCTCTGAGACGCTGGAGACACGAGGCGAACAGGAACGTGTTCTAGTAAAATAGCTGTGATTTTTCCCGCTAATCGCAACCATAACATCCACAAAACGTCGACACACATCCACCCTGCCTATTCTGTAAGCTGATTGCTGCCCCCAAAAGACGGGAAGCCCCGAAAATGGCGCGATCTTAATAGATGATGCCAGATTTTAACCAAAATTTAGAAAACAAAAAAAATTTCGATAAACATAAAAACTGGCCGATTTCAACTTTTCGTAATAACGCTAAACACTATTCCCAAATCCTGAGATTCCCGGGTTAACAATTCCTTGTTTGTGTTCACATGTACAAGAAGCAAGTTGGACTTGGAGGGCGTCAGGTGGGGCTTCAAAAAAGGTAAAATCTGGTTTCGCTATTCTTTCCAAGTTGTTTGGACTTTTACTTTAAACCAAACTTTTTAATGTTGCTGTGAGTTGGAGCCAAATGTCGTGCTGAAAATTGTAATCCGATGAAAGTCTGGACTTCACACCTAAGTGGGTTTTTACAGTATTATATTTTCCCCGTATGGGTACTATAGTATCTATTTACAACATTTTATATTAGCACAAAAGGGATCCTTGCATATTTTTTTTACGCGGAGTGAAAATTATGGGCTACTTTTGGAGGTGCTAGGTATATTGTTATCTTTTTTTAAATTTGGGATAATAAAAAATTAGTTTAAGCTCGTTTTTTATTTTCAGCCATTGTCTTGATAATTGGGGTAGCTTATCCAATATATTTAGTGATATTCTGTTTAGGTGTGAGACTTAGAACATGGAGGTACAACCAGGGGCGTAGCTAAAGACTCATGGACCCAGGTGCAAAACTTCAGCTTGGGGCCCCCCCTAACCCCCACTCCTTTTGACCAATACTTTTTAGTGAATTTCCCCAAATTTATATACAGATGCGCGGTGCAGTGCAGGTAGAAAGTTTTTATATTTAAAGGATTGTCCCCTAGAAAAATTAATTTTAAAAGGGCCAAAGAAAAAAAGTTATACAGTCGATTCCTTCCCTCCACCACCGTCCACCCAAAAAAATTGGGAAAAAAAAGCCCAAATTTTTCTTTTGTTTTTTTTGGTTTTTTGTTGTTGGAGTTTCACTGAAAAGTTTTAAATTTACTTTTTCTGTTTTTCGGTCAGTATGTATACATGGGGCACATTATCACGATTACTTTTTATAAATGACTAAGCCACCAAAATATTATGACAAAACCCGTAACAAAAACCCAAAATACCAATAGCACCAATACACAAAAACCAAATAATACCCCACCATCACTACCAAAGATAGTGACAAAATTGGGTTTCCCGCCCAAAACCAAGAAAACCCAAACCCAAATTTTACCAATAAAAACAATAAAAAAGGCCCAAAAAAATATTTCCCACATATCACTACCATATAGTGGACTAATACCAAAATACGGGTTTACTAATACCACAAAAAAACCCGTATCCCAAAGATCTATAACAATAGTTTAAGCACCTTTTAAAATCCCGGGTACATCATCAAAAATTCTCACCCCCCCAGCAAAAAAGGGGCGGAAAAATACCACCCGTACTGCTTTTTAATAGTTTTGACGAAGGGCCGAGAAAATTTAAAAGTTTGAGTAAAACGCTTTATTTTTAGAACCGCAAACCCGGGAAACCGAGTTTTTTACAGTTCGTTCGAAAAAAGTTTTGGGGCATTTGTCATGCGCTTTCCCGACACGCCATTTTTATTTTCCCTTTTTTACTGTTTCCCTGCACTTTTGGTGGCCATCCTTTCAGGGGCAGAGAAACAAACTTCATCCTGAGGGGAGGGATCCATTGGCTGCTAAAATCACATACCCTTTTTATAGAAATTCACTGTTTTTTCCATGTAAATGCCTTTTGCAGTTCACTCTCTGTACTGAAGGGACTGCCCCTCTGCCCTTTTGGGCTTGCATGAAAGCGGGCACAAAAATTCTCAGTTTTTTTTAAAACAGGAAAAGCAAAAAAATTTAAAGATTATTTAAAGGGGAATGTACACAAGCTTAGGGAACCCAAAAGACAGAAAAATTTTTTGGGATTTTTGTATTGCTGGCAAATATCTTTCCAAACCCAGAAGCGTTTTTTGGGAAAAAATTGGTACCCTCACATAACGCCTAACCTAAATACATCATATTCATATAATCATACCGTCCCCAAAAGTTCTTTTTTTGCATTTTGGGAAACTTTTTCCCAAATCTTTAGCTTTTTAGCTTTTGAACATGAAGAGAACTAAGATGGAAAGCGAGCAAGGAGGGGTGAAGACATAGCTAGAGGTTACGAGCAAGGCACCCCTTTCCCAGTGCTCGGACAACACACAAGCGAGCACATCGTCAGTCACAGACGCCCGGGCCCTGTCATCGCTTGTTTGGGTTTTCCCGTGATCCTTTAATAAAAGAGCATCGCCAACCCCTGTTCCGCACCCAGGGGTTTTCCACCTCCTTTTTCCTCTCATTCAGGGCCCCTCAATGTCACATCATCATCATAAATCAATCCAACCTAAAGAAAAACACGGGCCGAATGCCACAACCCAATATACAACCACTCCAGAAAATCCATAGGGGGAAGACTTTTTGTTGACACAATGGGGTTTGGGGTGTCAAAAAAGAATTTAAAAAGATCAAAAAAGGCCAAAGAGGATGTTTTTGCCCTACTCTGACCCCAAATTTGCGTGCCCAAAAGGGGAAAGGAAAAGGGAAAAGCTCACCCCTTTTGGAAGAAAACGACCCATCCCCCAATGCCTCGCAGGGGCCTTTTTGCTTTAACCCCATCTTGGGAAATTTTAGACTGCGGGAAGGGGAATAAAAAAAAAAACCCTGTAAAATAAAAGAAAATTGAAGACCAAATTTGTGGCCTTTTGAGCAGCAGCTGGGGAGCACATCATCAGGGGGAGGGGGAGGATGATGGGGTAGTGTCAGTGCGGGCCCAAACCTCAAAAGGGAGAGGGCGGCCCGCACCCAAATCCACTGACATATCCGCCAGAAAGTGGTCATGGTGGCAGGGGAACAGCCCCTAAAAGTTTTTCATATTTGGGAAAAAGGTTTTAGGACCTGTGAACCTGGGCATTTTTCAAACAAGGCCCCCAGATTCACCGACGATTCAAATTGCCGGATTTTTCCCTTTTAAGGCGTCATAGAGGGGGGGGAAAAAAAAGAGTTTTAAACAAAACCCCAACAGAAAGGCCCCAAAGCATGTAAAGCATGAATTTTCTTTTGGAAAAATTTACTTGGAGAAAAAAAGGGGCCCCACAGGTCCTGGGGTTTCCAACCACCCCTGCATCCCTTTTGCCTCCTCCTTTCCCCCACCCCTTCCCAAACCCAAGCGGGCCTCTGCTCCGATTTTCAGAGCAGAAAGAGCAAGCACCATCCCCCGTCCCAGATACGTCGGCCAAAACCCCCCACAACACAGCCCCACATCTTCCCCTTCCACCTGCAAAGCCGTAAAAGCGGCCACTTTGCAGCCAGCCCCTTTTGTGTACCAGGTTTGGGGGCATAAAAATGCCTTACACCCCAAACCCTTCCCCCCAAACCCAAAAACCCGAATGTCGGCAAATTTTCCCGGCTGTTTTGGGCCCTTTTAAATTTGCTTTTTTCCCCTTTTGGTTTACACAGATGGGGTTTCCCCCACCATTTCCCCCGGCATCCCCCAATATCAGATGAAAAGCAGGGATTCCCTTTCCAAGGGAAAACGTCCCCGCCCTGGGCCCTTTTATGTTTCAGAAAAGAACTCCAGTGCATTCACTGATCTGTGTCCACCAAAATTTTATCTCACCCACAGAAAACAAAAAACTAGTAAGCACAGTCAAGATTTTTACATCTCCCAAATGCTCCCTGGGGAGTTTGGGGATGACAATGCCCCTGGGGTTTGGGGCTTTGGGCGACACAATTCCCCCACTGCCCGGAAAATTGGGAAGAGTTCAGATCCCCCAAAAAAAAAACCCGTGGCGGTGGCTAAAAACCTGGGGCCGGCAAGGGGGGTGCGACAATGGGAGAAATCCCTTGCTGCCCCTTTTTTTTGGGGGAGACTTTTTCAAAACATTCCGCCCGGCACAAATTTATAACCGGTTTTGGGAGAAATTTCTCAAACGCTACCCGGGTCTTGACTGCTCTGAGGAAGGGGTCAGGGCCCTTTGCTTCCCCCACTTCGCACCCTGCCCAGCAAAGACGGCAAACGTTTCAGCGTTACTGGCCTCCCCATCAACCAACTGATATGTGAAGTGGGGAACACACTGGAAATTTCCCCCCTAAAAGATTCCCAGCATTGTGGGAGCAGTGTATGCCCTTAAGCGAAAGAAATGTCACATGGGCCCCAAATACAGTGGTGCGGAAACCCTTGGTTTTTTGACCCATAGAGAAATGCAGGGAGGTGAAGGTCTCTGCAACCCCTCCTCTGCATTTTTTAAGAGGGCCCCCAAAAAAGGGGCCCTCCCGGGTGATGGGATTTTTACCAAAAAAAAAAAAAAATTTTGGTTATATTTTTTACTGGGAAAAAACGTTTTGGCACTCTGTGGCAGCAGGGCCCCCCCAGTGATGGAGGGGGAGGATACGGACACAGAGCCTTTCTCGCCGGGGGATTTAAAAAGGGCCCCACTGTTTTGTAATTCGTAGGGTCTTCTTTAGGGGTGGTTTTTAGTTTTGAGGGGGGGTGCAGGACGGCAGTTCCCGCTCACAAGTAAGCGCATTAGGCTAGCCAGGACTCTTTGGGGATGGTCAGGATGAAGAAATGGAGAAGGGAAAGAGGAGGGAGGGGTGGGCACCCGGGTTACCCTCTAGTTGGGAAGAGGTTTTGGGACAGATTACAGGAGAAGGAGAAGGAAAGGAGGAAGATCATGTTAGTGCACATTGACCCTGAGGCTTAAGAGATCCTGGTAGCATCTCACACATGAGTGCTTGGATGCTACATTACCTGCAACATGATCCATGCATCAAGGCAATAAAAATGAGCAGCAATTATTGGGTGGCCACCCTCCTTTTTACATAGTTACATAGTTTGTAAGGCCGACAAAAGACAAGACATCCATCCAGTTCAGCCTATTTTGCTAAAGTGTTGCTAAAGTGTTGATCCAGAGGAAGGCAAAAAACCCCAATGTGGTAGGAGCCAATTTTTCTTATTTTAGGGAAAAAAAGTCCTTTCCAACTCCAATCTGGCAATCGGAATAATCCATAGATCAACGACCCTTCTCCAGAATCCTAGTCACTATAACTTGTTATATTATTACGCTCCACAAATGCATTCAAACCATTTTTGAACTCTGTTATTGAATTCACCATGACAAGTTCCTCTGGCAGAGAGTTCCACAGTCTCACTTCTCTAACAGTAAAGAATCCCTTTCTATGTTTATGTAGAAACTTTCGTTACTCAAGACGTAGAGGATGCCCCCTTAATCTAGATGCAGTCCTGGGTATAAATAAATATTGAGAGAGATCTCTATATTGACCTTTAATATATTTATACATATTTATTATGTCCCCCCGGAGCCGTCTTTTCTCTAAACTAAATAACCCTAATCTTGCTAATCTTTCTGGGTATTGCAGTCCACCCAGTCCTTTTATTATTTTTGTTGCCTGCCTTTGTAACTGTTCAAGCTCTACAATGTCTTTCCTGTGCACTGGTGCCCAAAACTGTACACAATATTCCATGTGTGGTCTAACCAGTGACTTGTATAAGGGGAGAATAATGTTCTCATCATGTGCATCTATGCCCCTTTTAATACACCCCAAAATCCTATTTGCCTTGGCAGCTGCTGCCTGACACTGGCTGCTACAATTAAGTTTACTGTCCACCAGGATTCCCAAGTCCTTCTCCAGGTCACTTTTACCCAACGTTTTTCCATTTAACATGTAATCATGTAATGGATTTCTCCTCCCCATAACCTTGTTGTTATCTGCGTTAAACCTCATCTGCCATTTCTCTGCCCAGGCCTCCAACTTATCCATATCCCTTTGTAATAACACATTACTGTTATTACAAACAGTAATTGTGTTGATTACTTTACAGAGCTTAGTATCATCTGCAAAGATCAATATTCTACTGTGCAATCCATATGTAAGATAATTAATGAAAATATTAAAGAGGATAGGGCCCAATACTGACCCCTGTGGTATCCCACTAGTAACAGGGATCCAGTCAGAGTATGTACTGTTAATTACCACCCTTTGTTTTCTATCACTGAGCCAGTTGCTTACCCACTTGCACACATTTTCCCCCAGTCCAAACATTCTCATTTTACATACCAACCTTCTAGGGGCCACAGTATCAAATGCTTTAGAAAAATCTTGATATATGACATCCAATGCCTCTCCCCGATCCAGTCTGGAACTAACCTTCTCATAGAAGCTGATGAGATTAGTTTGATGTTACCGATCCTTTATAAACCCATGCCGGAATGGCGTTATACATTTATTTTCAGTGAGATAGTCCAGGATAGCATCTCTTAGAAAACCTTCAAATATTTTACTCACAACAGAGGTTAAACTTACTGGCCTATAGTTTCCAGGATCACTTTTTGACCCCTTTTTGAATATTAGCACCACATTTGCTATCCTTTGGGACATACCCTGTTATTAGACAGTCCATAAATATTAAGAATAGGGGAATTTCTATGACATTACTTAACTCCCTTAGGACATGGGAGTGTTTGCCATCAGGACCTGGGAATTTGTCTATTTTAATCATCTTAAGGCAGAGTTGCACTTCTTCCTGGGTTAGACAAGAAACATTTAAGATGGAGTTTACCTCCTCCCTCTGCTCATCAACAGGAAGGTCATCCTCCTCGGTAAATACAGTGGAGAAAATATTGTTTAATAGATTTGTTTTCTCCTCATTGCCCTCTACAATACCTCCCTCAGTACTTTTCAAAGGGCCAACATTTTGTATTTTAATCTTTTTACTATTTATATACTTAAAAAATGTTGGTGTTAGTTTTACTTTTTATGGCAATACGTCTTTCTGTCTCCAGCTTTGCTGCCTTTATCAATATTTTACATATTTTATTTTTTCCCTATGGCTTCTTAGCGTCTCCTCACTACCCTCCTGTTTTAGTAGATTAAACGCTTTCTTTTTGTTATTTATTGCCTCTTTTACATCCCTGTTGATCCACATTGGGTTTTTCCTGTTTCTAATTATTTTATTACCATAAGGTCTGTACCTCTCACAGTGGGCGCCTAAGATGTTTTTAAAAATATCCCATTTATTATTTGTTCTGCTATTTTTAAACACCTTGTCCCAGTCAATACGGTTTAGGGTCTCTCTAAGCAGGATAAAATTAGCCATCCTAAAATTCCCTGCTTTTGTGACTCCTCAACAAAAAACTCTATTGAAGGATAAATGGAAATGTATTCTATTATGGTCATTATTTCCTAGGTGCCCCCCAATTTGACCCTTTGATACTCTGTCAGGTCTATTAGTGAATATTAAGTCTAGAAGGGCCTTTCCTCTAGTCATTTCCTGCACCATTTGGGAAGGGTTATTATCTTTAGTAGTTATTGACAAAAACCTGTTTCCTTTATGAGAGTTACAGGTTTCAGTTTCCCAATTTATGTCTGGGTAGTTAAAGTCGGCCATAATAACAACCTCATTCTGATTAGCCGCCTTATCTATTTGCCTGATCAGTACATCTTCCATGGGTTCTGTTATATTTGGGGGCCTATAGCAAATCCCTATTAGAATTATATTATTGTTGTTACGCCCATGTATATTTACCCATAATGATTCCAAATGTTCAGTACCTGTATCTATATCTTCCTGCAGTATTGGCTTCAGACAGGATTTTACATAGAGACATACACCTCCCCTCTTCCGGTGTTTACGATCTGTAACCCTGTAAGTTAACTGCCCAGTAGTAGCTCTCGTCCAGCCATGTCTCAGTTATCCCCAGTATGTCATATTTTTCTTCAGCAATTAATAATTCTAGTTCATTTATTTTGTTGGTCAAACTCCTGGGATTGGTCAGCATGCAATTTAGAAATTTTTCAGTTTTTATTTCTTTCTCTCTGTTCTTTTTAACTAATTCCCAGCTCTCTATCTTCACTATCTTGCACGCTATCTTTGTAGTTGCCCTCCCCCCTAGTCCCTAATTAAAATATTCCTCCAACTTCCTGGCCATTTTGTCCGCCAATACAGCTGCACCCATTCTATTTAGGTGCAGCCTGTCCCTAGCATAGAGTCTGTAGCCAAGACAGAAGTCAGCCCATTTCTCCAAAAATCCAAATTCCTCTTTTCTACACCAATTTTTGAGTCACTTATTCACCTCTCTAATCTACTGCTCCCTCTCTGGTGTGGCCCGTGGTACAGGTAATATTTCTGAAAATATTACCCTGAAGGTCCTTGCCTTGAGCTTTTGGCCTAATTCCCTGAAATTGTTTTTAAGGACAATCTACCTACCTCTAACTTTGTCATTGGTGACAATGTGCACCATGACAGCTGGATTCTCACCAGTCCCACCTAGCAATCTGTCAACCCAATCCGCGATATGTCGAACTCTGGCCCCAGGTAAACAACATACTGTTCGATGATCCTGGACTTTGTGGCAGATTGCCCTGTCTGTTCCCTTAATAATGGAGTCCCTAGCACCTGTCTAGCCTGCTCTGCACTCATAGGGCTCGTTCACAAGGCTGATTTGGGCACTGATTTCAGCCGTACTGCGCGCCGTATTTGCGCTGCAGTACGGCTGAAATCCGTCCTTCTCATTACGGTAATCCACAGTTCTCATAGAGAACTATGGATTCCGTCTCTCCTCCCCGCTCGGCGAATACGCCGAGGGGGGAGAAAGTGACATGTCAATTATTTACGGCATGTACGCACCGTGAATAATGAATGTCTATTGGGCCGGCGAGCTGCCGGCTCCCCGCCCCCGCTGCACGGCAGCCGGCGTAATTGCGGGGCAAAATCTGTCCCAGCAATTACGTTGGCAATAAGCCGTATGAACTAGCCCTTACTCCCCATCTTACTGGAGCAGACAGGGGTAATGTCTTGTTGCAGCAGTGCTATTTCTGAGCTGACACCCCCCTCACCTACCAATCTTGCAAATTTGTTGGGGTGTGCCACATCAGGAATAGCCTCCCTAACATTCTTCCCTCTACCCTTCTTTCTAACTGTTACCATGCTGCCTCATGTTCCTGCACCACCATGCTGCCATCCTCTCCAGCATCTACACCTGCGAGTGATTGCTCACTGAGCAGCAAACTTGCTTCCAAGTTGGCAATGGATCTCAGTGTTGCCACTTGTTCATTTAGATCCAGGATACGGGCTTTTAAATGTGCAGTGTGCACACATCTTGCACAGAAGTATGGACCCTCAAACTGTTGTTCAAGAATGGCATATATTGCACAGGTTGTGCACTGGACGGCATTGTCAATCATGGAACTCATGGGGATGTTACAAAAAAGATATACAGATACAATTATAGTAAGCAGTACAATACTGTCCCCTCTTAACTTACCAAATCTGAAGTCCCTCAATATTAAGTCCCACACTTATGCCAAAGGCACACTTAGACAGAAGACACACTTGCAGGCTCGCTCACTCGCTCTATTACTTAGCTCTTAAACCTTTTTTCCAATGCTGTTTTGCAGTGCTATTGCAAACCTCTCCTTCAGGAAACAAAAGGCCTAGCCAGTTCCACACAGGTGCAAGTTAAGCTCTGCTGATTAGGTAACCACACCCCTAACTAGTCACCTGATTCAGCAAACACTCAGCAAGTATGTATGCTTACAATTGTAGAACTGTAATACACAAACTACTCTTTAATACTATAAATGTAGTCTATACACAAAATAAGTATAGCTGCAATGTATAACTATATGTCTGCTATAGATTTTAAATGTACTGCAATAATAAATAAACACAGGTATAAATAAACACAGGTATTTGCTGAAGGATTAACAAGGACTTCTCCCTCTCAATATTAAGTCCCACACTTATGCCAATGATACACTTAGAAGACACACTCACAGGCTCCCTCACTCACTATATTACCTAGCTTTTAAACCTTTTTCCCAATGCTGTTTTGCAGTGCTATTGCAAACCTCTCCTTCAGGAAACAAAATGGTACTGCTGTCTAATCTAGTTGAACCGGAACCTGGCTGTTCCCCATTGCCATGTTCTTGCTGCCACAAATGATACTGCCGTGTAATCTAGTCAAACTGGAATCTGGATGTTCCCCATTGCCATGTTCTCGCTGCCACCAATGGTACTGCCGCCTAATCTAGTTGAACCGGAACCTCCATGTTCCCCATTGCCATGTTCTTGCTGCCACTGATGTTACTGCCACCTAATATTGTCTAACCGGAACCTGGCTCTTCCCCACTGCCATGTTCTCGCTGCCACCAATGGTACTGCTGCCTATTCTTGTCGAACTGAAACCTCCATGTTCCCCATTGCCATATTCTCACTGTCACTAACAGTAATGCCATTTAATCTAGTCCAGCCTGCAGAGGCATAAATTCAAGTTCTTGGACCCTGGTGCAAAAAATGAAATGGGACTCCTGCCACTTACCATGTGCCATTTCCAATACTGGTGTCTTCTTATGTGTCAAAAGGTGCTTTTGAGTCCCCTCAGGATGCATGGCCCCGTAGCAGCCGCTACCGCTGCACCTCCTATAGCTACAATCCTGCTTGCAAGCTGTCCTCATCTTTTCATTTAGCCATTGAAAGGAATTAAGTAATTAAGCATCTCAATAGTTTCTTTCACTCTTAGAGACAAATTTTCTTCACTAAGTTATTCCACATATCCAGTTTACTCTTCTGGATGCTAATTGCGGCTTCTCCTCAACTGTATAGGTATAAAAATTACCCTGAACATCTTTTGGGGTTCGAAATTCGAGTTCGCATTCGACTCGAACTTCAAACCGAACGCCTCTAAGTTCGAGGTTTAACTCGAACTTTTTAGGGTTTCGTTTTATCACTTTTAAACGAATGTAAACCTTTACAGTAAACACTATTACCACCAACGGGACCAAAAAAGTGGTAGATGCGTTACACAAGCTCTGCATCATATAAGGATTACAGTGCAGTTAAATTAGGGCCACAGATGATGTCTTTTCCCGAGATTTTTCTTTCTTTTCGTTTTTTATCTGGTCCAAACCCCATGACGCCTTCTCCTGGCCACAACTTGCCCGCAGAATTACCACCAAACATTTTAGACTCCAAACATGAAAGCCCACCCAACTATAGGCCCATTTCCACCATAGATCAACACCCCCATAATACCAAGCCCTCAAAAAAAAAAAAAAAAGGAGTGTTGGGGGTAATCCCTTTTGGGGTAGTTTTCCCAAAAAAATTAGTCAATAAGTGGCAGATTTTTTCCCTATTTAAGTAGGTAAAGTCCCCATTCAATGGGGCCCCCCAAAAATTAGCTATATATGGCCCTAAATAGGTAGTAAGGGAACCAATACTGAATGGGGACTTTACCTATTATTATGAAATCTGCCTTCTTATCTAAATTTTAGGGTCCTAAAAAAAAACTAAAAGAAGCGTAAAAAATTTTAGAATATAGGGCTCTTTGGTAGGTATAAAGGCCCCCCACAAATAGTACATAGGTCCCCTAGGCTGTAAAAGGCCCCCCTAAAAAGACTGTAAAAAGGAAATTTGGTTTCCCAAGTAATAGGTACTAATGGGGCCCCTTCTAGAGTAAAAGGGAACCCCCAAAAAGGGAGGTGGTAATTGGGGCCCCCGTGGGTAGGTATAAAGGCCCTGAAAAAAAGTACTACATGGCCCCTCAGCTGTAGGTAGTATATACTGCCCCCAATTTAGGTAATTAAATAGGTTCTAACCCCCAGTATTTTAAAGTTTAATAGGCCCCCAGTAGTTAGAATTTAAAAAAGAGAGATAATTTTTTATAATTTCTGCAAAGTCAACATTTAAACATACATTTCATTAAAATTTTGGTAGCATTCCCTTAAACTGTATATTGGGTTCAAACATTTAGGATATCCTTCCCTTTTCCCCTGGAAACGGGTGAACGAGCCATGTTTGTGGGGTTTGCCTTGCCACCCCGCCTTTTCACTTGCTCATAATTTTCAATAGGACTAGATCAGGGCTTTTGTGGGGGCCACTCTTGACTTGGTTACCCTTTAAACCATTTTAAAACCAGTTTGGCTTGGGTCTTTGCCCTTTTTGGGAAGACCAATTTCCATCCAAGTTTAATTTCCTGACTGATTCTTGAGATGTTGCCTTTAATATTTTCCACATAACTTCTTTCCCATGACCATCATTTTGAATGCAACAGTCCCCCAAAAGCAAAACAACTTTTTTCCCCAAACATAAAAGGGTGGTAAAAATGGCCAAATATTTTAATTTTAGTTTTTGGCAAACCACAGACATGTCTCCAAAAAAGTAACGTTCCTGTGTTATTTAAAACATTTTCTGGCTTTTTTAAAATTAAATTTGGGGAATGGCTTTTTCCTGGCAGAGTGGCCTTTCAGCCCATTTGAAACCACTTTTCACTTTGGGGTAAAGACACAATTTATCATTTCGCAGCATCTTCACAAGGGCTTTTTGCTTTTGGGTTTTGATACACATTCGGACCAAAGCAACGTTCATCTTTAAACGAACCTTCTCCTTCTTGAGATTTTGATGGCAGAAATTCCCACCCTTTTTTTTGTACTTTCATATAAAATTTTTTTTAAATGAACGAGGCACCTTTAGGTACGGAAATTTTACCGAAGGATGATATAAAAAAACTTTTCTGAAAATCTTGGGGTGATTTTTTGGTTTTTTGGGGTTCTAAAAAACACCACAGATTGTCTCAAAATTTAAATCAGATATTGCCAATAAACTTCAGGCTTCCAAAGAGAACACACATAGGGCTGTCCCCAATTTTTTAAAGACATAGTAAACCTATTTTTTGTAAACTTTTTACTGGAGAAAGAAAAAAAAAGCCTTAAAAAATTTCTCTCACCTTACCTGGGATTCGGAAATAAAATAATTTTGTTAATACTAATTGGGGCCCAAAACGGGTAAAGTTTATTCTGATTTCAGCAATATGAGAAAAACAGCATAGTATCTTTTTATAATTTTTTGTAAACTTCTGGGTTTAAAGTACATATAGGGGGCCCCTGACAGGTAATACATAAGGGCCCCAATTAAAAAAATAAAAAAAAAAAATACCACCCGACCCTGCTGGACTTTTCCTTTTAATCCGGAGGGGGCAAATGTGACGACAATCCGCCCGCTCTGGGACATCAATTCCGGCGTCCCTTAAGCCTAGAGATAGGATTAAGGCCTAGTACAGGCAACAGCGCAATGGCGTCATTAAATTGCACCCCCCCACCAGGGCGAATGGCGGAAGATGAAAACCACCGTTCACCGCGCCCTTTTTGGGGCAGGAACCCCCCGATAAAGCAGAGGGGGAGGGGCCAACACAAGTGCACCACGCGACCCCTTACTACCCACTGTTACAACCTTTTTTATGTCTGAGGGTTTTTAATTTTCCACTTCAGGGACTGCAACTAAATTCTGAATGCTTGAAAAACTAACATTTTACAGACCTGTATATGATGTATAATTTATCTTTTGTTTGTAATCCTTATCTTGGGATGTTATCTCTTAATAATGCGGGCGCGATTCTGTAGCTGCTATTAGAACAGTAAACACGCTCTCAGTAGCACTCACGAGAGCACTCTAATTATTAGGGGTCAATCTTGTAGGGGTATTATTAATTATAGGGCGCTTTGCTGGCACTAGTAATAATAGGGGCAACATGCCTGCTTTAATAATAATGGAGGCATTCTTCTGGCACTATTAATAATAGGGGCACCCTTCCTGCTTTAATAATAAAGGAAGCATTCTTCTGGCACTATTACTAAAATGAACACCCTACCTGCTTTATTAATAACGGGGGGAGGAGGGGCCTTCTGTTTACTTTATTAGTAATAAAGTAGCACTATAAATAAAAGGGTCACCCTGCCTGCTTTATTAATAATGAGCTGGACTATGTCTACTTTTTAATTATAGGGGCAATTTGCTGGCATTATTAATTAAAGGGGCACCTTGCCTGATTTATTAATAATGGGAGGCACTCTTCTGGGTTCGTGATGTAAACTAATTTAGGACAGGTCAAGACCAAGGGTCAGGGCCTTTTTGGAGCAGAACAAAAGGTGGCATAAACTTTGTAAGGAGGAAGGGTGCAGGGTGGGATGCCAGGTGGAAAATGGTTTATAAAAGGTAAGATAAAGGGGGATGCTGCTCTTTTGTGAAAACATGATGACTACAATGCATCAATAATACTGTGATTAAAAGAAGTCTCTGAAGTAATAAAACCGAGCTACACACACTGTTTAAGTTGCATTTTTTCAATCTTATTTATATTGTGCTTAGATTTTTGTGTTTTAATGTAAATTTTTTTTATTTTACATCTGCAAGTGTCGGGTCTTCACACTGGAATCAGTTCACAGGCACTGGATTCAGGAGACTTCTGTTATTTGGCTGTGCATCAATGCTCTCATGGTTGCACTTTGAGTATCTTACGGAATAATAGCTACAAAGGATACATAATAAAGACTCCGTTCAGATGTGCTTAATTTTTATGCTCATGATTAGTGTTGAGCGATTGCGTTGGCTATCGAGATCGATCGATAGTCGATAGTCGGCCCGCTTATCGATAAGTTTTATTCGATAGTGGAGCATCGATTATTGATCGATTACCAATTAAAGTACTATAGGAGCAGCACAACACCTTCACATATTACAGCACCAAAACAAGCTGGAGAAGCAGAAATTAACATCCACAACAGTCAAATAGGATACGTGCTACATCTTAGGCGCAACAAACTTCATGGTATAAAATGTCACAGAAAAAAGTTACAGACCATTCACTATCCCCTTTCTTGGTGACCACAGCCTGACCCTTAAACCTGCATCACTCCCACAAATTAAAAGGCGCCAGAAAGGCAGTATGAAATGAAGCCATCAAATCTTACTTGAACACTGAACATTGAATATCCCTGCCTGGAACGCAGCACTGACCCCCAAACGATGCATGTACCCCAGATATTAAAAAAGTGGCCGCAACAAAGGAGTCTTTCAACCACCAATTTAGTTGAACTGGACACTAACTATATCCTGTCCTGTACCTGCGCAGACAATGACCTATTAAACCTGTCTGACCCCACAGTTTAAAAAGTGCCGGAAAAAGAGTCCTTTTCAACCAACCCATTTTAGTTTCACTGGACATTGACTATACCTGTCCCTGGGGCCACAGCATGAGCCCCAACCAGCCCCAATGACCCCCACATTTAAAAAGTGCCGGAGAAGGAGACTTTCAACCACCAGTTTAGTTTCACTGGACATGACTATACCTGAACCCCTGGGCCACAAGCATGAGCCCCAACCTGCATGACCCCCACATTTTAAAAAGTGCTGGGAAAAAGGAGTCTTTCAACCACCATTTTAGTTTTCACTGACATTGACTATAACCTGTGCGCTGGGCCACAGCATGAGCCCCAAACCTGCATGACGCCCACATTTAAAAAGTGCCGGAGAAAGAGACTTTTCAACACCATTTTAGTTCACTGGACATTGACTATACCTGTCCTGGGGCCACAGCATGATCCCAAACCTGCTGACCCCCACAATTAAAAAGTGCCCGGAAAAAGATTCTTTTCAACCACCATTTTAGTTCACTGGACATTAACATACCTGTCCAGGAACGCACAGTGAGCCCAAAACCTGCATGACCCCCATATTTAAAAAGTGCGCAAAAAAGGAGTCCTTTGCACCCACTCATTTTTAGTTGAACCTGACACTAACTTATATCTTCCTGAACCGCAGAATGACCATTATACCTTATCTTGACCCACAGTTTAGAAAATGTGCCGAAAAAAGGAGTCTTTCAACACCATTTTAGTTCACTGGACATTGACTAAACCCAGTGTAGTGAGTGGATGAGGAAGGTGTTGTCCTGGGCACAGCATGAGTCCCAAACCTGCATGACCCCCACATTTAAAAAGTGCCGAGAAAGGAGACTTCAACCACCATTTTTAGTTTCACTGGACACTTGACTATACACTGTCCTGGGCCACAGCATGAGCCCCAAACCTGCATGACCCCCACATTTAACAAAAAGTGCCGGATCAAAGGATTCTTCAACCACCATTTTAGTTTTCACTGACATTGACTATACCTTCCTGGAACGCAGCATGAGCCCCCAAACCTGCATGACCCCCAGATTTAAAAAGTGCCGCAAAAGAGTCTTTCAACCACCATTTTTAGTTGAACTGGACACTACCTATATCTGTCCTGTACCACAGAGCATGACCCATAAACCTGTCTGACCCACAGAATAAAAAGTGCTGAAAAAGCGGAGTCATTCAACCACCATCATTTAGGTTTCACTGGACATTGACAACGCTGTCCTGGGCCACAGCATGAGCCCCAATACCTTGCATGACCCCCACATTTAAAAAGAGCCGGAGAAAGGAGAACTTTCACCACCATTTTAGTTCACTGGAAAGTGGACATACCAGTCCTGCGGCCACAGCATGAGCCCAAACCTGCATGAACCCCCACATTTAAAAAGTGGCCGGGAAAAAGCGGATTCTTTCAACACCATTTTAGTTTCACTGGACATTTTGTCTATATCCTTGTCCTGGAACCCAGCATGAGCCCCAAACCGCATGACCGCCCAGATTTAAAAGTGCCGCAAAAAGGAGTCTTTTCACCCACCATTTAGTTGAACTGGCACACTAACTGATATCTGTCCTGTACCGCAGAATGACCAATGTAAACCGGTCTGACCCACAGTTTACAAAAAGTGCCAGGAAAAAGAGGTCTTTAACCACCTATTTTAGTTTCACTGGAAACATTGCAACTATACCTGTCCTGGCCACAGCATGAGACCCCAAACCTGCAAGACCCCCACATTTAAAAAGTGCCGGAGAAAGAGACTTTCAACCACCATTTTAGTTTCACTGGACATTGCGACTATTACCTGTACCTGGGCCACGACATGACCCCCAAACCTGCCATGACCCCCACATTTAAAAATGCTGGAAAAAGGAGTCTTTCAACCACCAGATTAGTTTCACTGACATTGACTATACCTGTCCTGGGCCACAGCATGAGCACACCCAAACCTGCATGACCCCACAATTTTTAAAAAGTGCCGGAAAGAAAGGATTTCTTTCAATCCACCAAGTTTAATTCACTGGACATTGACTATACCTGTCCTGGAACGCAGCATGAACAGCCCCAAACCTTCATGTACCGCCCAGATTTAAAAGTGCCGCAAAAAGGAGTCTTGTTAACCACCAATTTAGTTGAACTTGGACACTAACTAATATATGTCGCATGTACCACAGCATCTGACCCTTAAAACACATGGTCTGACCCACAGAAAAAAAGTGCTGGAAAAAGGAGTCCGTTTCGACCACCATTTTAGTTCACTGGACATGACTATACCTGTCCCGGCCCACATGCATTGAGCCCCAACATGCATGACCCCCACATTTAAAAAGTGCCGAGAAGGAGACTTATCAACCACCATTTTTAGTTTCACTAGGAAAATTGACTATACCAGTCCCTGGGCCACAGCATGAGTACCCAAACTGCATGACCCCCACAATTTAAAAACAGGTGCTGAAAAAGGAGTCTTTCACACGCTCACACATTTTAGTTTCATGGACATTGAACTATACCTGTCCTGGGCCACAGCATGAGCCCCAAACCTGCACATGACCCCCACATTTAAAAGTGCCCGGAGAAAGGAGACTTTCAACCACCATGTTTAGTTTCACTGGAAATTGACTATACCTGTCCTGGGCCACAGCATGTGAGCCCCAAAACTGCATGACCCCCACATTTAAAAAGTGGCTGGAAAAAGGAGTCTTTCACCCACCATTTTAGTTGAACTGACATTGACTACATACCTGCCTGGGCCACAGCATGACCAGGGCCGCCAGTTAACAGTGGTGCGGTGAAAGCCCCAGGCTGCGTCCGTCATCTCTTAACACGCAGGTTAAAATGCCCTTATGACAAGCAGCAACGAAAACTGTCGTGCTGAAGTCAGAGTGCGCGGAACGGAAGTGTGAGAACTCCAAGCCTTCCTCTGTACACAGTCAATACCTGGATAGCGCTTGCCCATCCGATATGAGTAGTGGACCAATTGACTTACACTTGGAAATACTGTGGTTAACCCTCTGTGTACACCCAGTGACCCTTTATTTCTTGGCATCTCTTTTCTCATTACTCAACGTGAGCTGTAGGAAATGGTCTTTCTGTACTTCTTGTTCTCTGTCTGTGCGTCCATACTCCATATGTTTTCTCTGAATAACCTACATCTGGTCAAGTTCTCCTGTACCTCCTTGTACAATTCAGAGGAATTTTTTTAACAGCCAATTTTGTACAGTGCAAGTTTTTTCTAGTTCTTTACAATTCTAAGAAAACCCCATTTTTAAAATAGGATAGGAATCCCACCATTTCTTTGTTTTCTCCTTTTTTCATTGTATTAAATGGGTTGTCTCAATACAGTGATGATAGCTAATGTGTGAAAAGATCTTGTCATAAACAAGTCATTTTTGCATATGTAGTCCCATTAACAGTGTCCTATCCTATCCTGTTTCTGACAGCAATACCATCAGCCTTGAGCCAATCTTGACAATTGTTGAAGAACAAATGTCTGTTAGAAACAACATTTTTTAGATATGACTTGTATATACTGCATGTCACAGCAAAATGCCCCCAAAAATTCAAAGCATGAGCCCTTGAGCCACTTTGTCAATTTTGTGAAGAACAAATGTCTGGTAGAAACAACATTTTTTAAGAATAGGACCTGTAGTAAGCTGCCATGTCACAGCAAAATGCCCCAAAAATTCAAAAGGCATGGCACCTTGATGCCACTTTGGTCAATTGTGTGTAGTAACAAATGTCTGTTAGAAAACAAAAGATTTTTTTATATAATAGGACTGTAGTATGCTGCATTTCAAAGCAGCATGAGACCCAAAAAATTATAAAAATGACTTCTCAAGCCACTGTTTAAAAATTGTGAGGGAGAAATGCCACTTAGAAGCCACATTTCTATTCCAAACGGACCATAATTATAGCTGTATCTCACAGCAACATGGACCCCAAAAAATTATAATATGACTTCTCAGCCACTATTAAAAAATTGTGAGGGAGAAAAGCACACTTTAGAGAGTTCACATTTCTGTTCCAAAGAACCATGATTATTGCTGTTTCTCACAGCACCAATGACCTCAAAGACCATTGACGAATGCGAAAACTTCCTTAAGATGAAAGTTAGTAAAGGATACGGTGTTTTCATGAAACAAGCTGTCTTTTACAGTCTCCTCACAGCAAAACATCAAGAATGAACTGTTGGAAAAGAGAATAAAAATTGCAGTAAGAAATGATATTTTAAAAAAAAGTTATCAGAGGACCATTTCTTTTTGAAAAGGAATTGAAGTAACCGTCAACTAATCGTGATCCTCGGCAATTGGGGCCGACAACATCAATCCAGAGATCCATGCTGAAGTTCATCTTGATGAAAGTCAAACGATCCACATTATCTGTGGAAAGTGCCGATGCGTTTGTCTAGTAAGTACTCCTCCAGCTTGTCTGAGGTCCGCTCAGATATGACGCTGGAGCGCGCTGGGCAGACAACACCACTATTGCGTGAAGAGCCAGCGCGGGCCATTCGTCCATTTTGGAATACCCAGAATTCTATTGGGTTCCGTAACACCATTGCAAAACTTCGTGTGTGAGACGCAGATAGTCGTGCACGCAATGATCTTAAGCTGATCTCTGTGTGTTGGAATGTGTGCCCTGTCATTGCATAGCATTGGTGAGGTGAAACAAAGATTGCCAGAGGTCACCCATTAGGCGTTCTGCCACCATGCCTGCTGCTGCCAGCAACGGCCTACTTGGCATCTACCTGGTTGCACGTCGCTGATGTTGTTTTCCACCGTGACATTGGGGAACGTGAAGCAGAGCGCAACATATGTCTCCAGTTGATCATCAGCAAAGGTCCCTCCATTTCCTGCATTTTACTCTCTATTATGTCTGGGTGGAAGTGAAAGTAGCAGATTTTGTTTTGTACCGGGGATCCAGGAGGGTGGGCCACCCAGTAACTGTTGTTCATTTTGATGGCCTTCAATGCGTGATCGATGTTGGAGTAAATGAGCATGCCAGCACTCATGGTGAGAGATGGAGCCCTTGAGTTTCCCCAAGCCTCTGGTCAGGGGTCAGTTTTAAAAAAAAAAAATTTTTTTTATTTTTTTTTAAAAAAAAAAAAAAAAAATAAAAAGTTTGGGGGGGGGGGGGGGGGGGGGGGGGGGGGGGGGGGGGGGGGGGGGGGCGGGGGTGTTAAAAATAAGATAAAGCAAAACTGATCTTCCTCATCTTTCCCCTCCCCTCAAATTTGCGCCAACCTCTTCAAGGCAGGACTCGGTAACATCGGTGCTAGGAATACCTCCTCCTCCTCCCTCCTCCTCCGCTGCCTCCCGCCAAGCTTCAACACAGCCCTGGCTTGCCTGAGATGATGCACCCGAGAGCTGATGCGCCACCTTGCACTAGCTCTGGATCCCGAACCACTGCCTAATTAAGACCGTTGAAATTGTGAAACTAGTCGGGGCCTTGTGGATTTGACGGAGAGAAAGGCTCCGGTGGTCCTCATCCTGTGTCCGTCTCCTCCTCCATCGCTGGCGGGACCTGTTGTTTCAGGAGTGGTCGCAACGATCGGTGCCAGAACTACGATCACCACAAGGCGTGCATAAGCGACAAGGGCATTTGTCCCGCACTGCACTGATTTTAGTGTGGCTTCTTCAAAAACAGGCAATGGATGGGTGTCAGAGCTCTTCACGCTGCCTTCCGACTCTCGTTGGTTCAACACACCACCGAGGTCCGGACCGCTGCTTGGTCAGGCCATGTGTCACTTCGTACTCGCGTAATGGCATTGAGCGATGCTGCCACAATCGCTGGAGCATGTGGAGGGTGGAATTCCAGCAATTTGCCAAACGTCAACAATGAGACGGTTGTACATGGGGAGGCCGAGCTGGACGCTGCAACGTAGCCAGGCGAGGACGAAGCAGGGTGCGAACTGGCGAAGGTGCGAACGCAAGACCTCGAGCTCTTTAGACAGCAGTCCAGACCCGGGGTAGCTCTTTTAGAAAGTTCTGGACGACAAGGTTCATGGACATGTGCCTAGGCAAGATTGCTCCACCTACCGATCTTAAAGGAGCGGCCCAGCAGATTTTTCCGCCGTTGTCGCACACCACCTGATGCTCTGGGGCGACAAGTTCGTGTCACCCACCTGCTCTCGGGAACGTCTCGGGTTGCTTAGAGCCGTCCACATCTGCCTGACCTGTGTGTGACGGTCTCCAAGGCAGATTAATTTCAAACACGGCCGGTGTCTCTGGAGGCAAGTGGATGCCACCAGAGGACCTTTGGGGGAAAGGAGCGCCCTGCACATCCGCTGCGGTTTTTTGAAGAGCGTGCTGCTGATCCTGAGAGCACCGTCACCCCAGAGACAATCCACCCAGCTCTACCCAGTGAGCTGTCACAGAGATAGTATGCGCCTTGGGCCTGCCATACTAGGTCCATGTGTCGGTGGTGAGATGGACTTTTCCGGACACAGATGCCAGACAAAAACTCCTTGATATATTAGATGACACTGAGCTGCCAGGTAGGGACGGCTTATTCTGCAAAGAAAGTTGCCTGCGTCGGGCATCTGTGTATTGGGGGTCAGCGCGAGGGCCATGACGTGGCCGGAACCTCTGCTGTCCACCAAGACGAAAGGCAACATTTCCAAGGCCAAAATCCTGCAATGCCGGACATTCAGGCTTGCTTTGGATGGTTTGGGTTTAAGATAGTTTTTCTTCTCCTGTTCCCAAACGCTGAGACAGAAGGCTTGGCTGCTAGACTGTGCCGTCTGTATAGATCGGTTCGTGCAGGGCGGTCGTCAAACTGGCGAAGAGTGGGTAGGATGGGTCTCTGGTGGTTGCTGGTGTACTCGGATGGATGTGGTAGCGACGGTGAGGCTGAAGCGGGGCTGATCCTTAATTCATGAGACTCTGAGAGACATGGTGCTGCTGAGGAAACTCTTGGAGGTGAGGCGGAGAGGAGGAGGCGGAGACGTGAGGGTCGGATGACAGTGTGTTAGGAGGCACGGCGTCGGTCTGGCGCTTTTGTCCCAAGTGTTCCCTTCCATTTCAACTCATGCAAGTCGCTTCACTGTGACTAGACATGTTGGTGGGTGTGTTAACCCACTTAAGGTTCATGCCTCTACTTATGCGTTTACGGCAAGGTGGGCTTATGACAGACGCTGGGTGAATCAATGCTTGCTCCAAGAAGGCCCAGGGCTTGAGATGTCCTTGAACCATTTTGATCGGCGATAAGCGAGAGCGGGGTTTTGGCGGCTGACCAGGGCTGTCGAATCATATCAATGGCGACTTCTGCGACCGCCCTCTTCCCTTTTTGGTGCGGGACCCGTATTTGACACTACCTACATCGTGCATCCCTCCTCGTACTAACTATGAGAGGCCTTTCGCAAGCAAATTCTGCGGAAAAGACCAGGATAGGATTCCGCAATGTCGTCATCATCATCACATCCAACACAGGTGACTTGGTCCGTAACCTTACTTCTGCATCCTGAGAAGCTGTGCAGGCTACAAGCAATGGGCACTTCAAGGCGTTTGCGACCGCCCTGATTTTTGCCGATTGAACCGTCTTCCTTCACCTCCTCTGATGGCATCAGTAACTGGGCGTCAGCGCAGACTAAAATCATCCCTCTTGCAATCTTTAACATGCCTTCTGACCCCAACCGCATTTTTGTCATCAAAGAGTTCTGTCAGACAATGGATATCCACAGTTGGTTGGTACAACGAGTTGACATTCTGTCTGCTTCAAATGTTGGACGATGCGATGTAATGCTGATGTACGACATATGTGCCGTGTGACTGGGAGGAACGAGGAGTTAGACTGCTAGATGCAGGTTGCATTAACCCACTGAAGGACAGATTGCGACGATGTTCGTTTACTTAGATGTTCACAGGGCCCTGACCCGACGTATGACGAAGTCCGCAGAGGGTCCTTCAACTGACGATCCGCTGGCATTGCGTGTGTTCGCCACACGCTGGTGAAGGTAGCGACCTTCTCACGTACCTCTACACCTCCATGTGCTACCCCCCTCTTTGCTGCTACACCTGCATTTCGCTCCGAATGTACCCAGAAGATATAAGAAATTTGAGAATGTATTGGATAGTTTATTGGAAAGTCTCTTATTAAAATACGGCAAATCACAGGCTATTCTCAAATCCCTCTAATCATATAACAAAATTGCTGGATGTCAAATTTAACTTGCAGGGTGTCCTATCAACAAAGTCTGACTGTCAAAAGGACAAAAAACACGTTATCTGTTATATGAGTATTTGATATAATAAAACGGTTATTTTTGCACCTTTCAAATACACCTGTGGTGAATATAGAAGTGCAGTTTAATATTTACATAGATGCTTCAGCGTCAATGAACACAGTACTGGGTGCAGCAAAGTCAACAAAACACGTAACTGGTTACGTTTTTGATATAATAGCACGTTATTTGTTACACCTTGTCAATGACACCTTGTGGTGAATATAGAATTGCTGTTTTAAATTTACGTAGATGCTGGATCTGCGTCATGAACAGTCACGAGGTGCGCAAATCAAAAAACACGTAACTGTTATGTTTTGATATAATAAATGGTACAGTTTTATGCACCTTTCAATTCACCTGTGATGATATAGAAATTGCGGTTTTCAGATTTACGTATATGCTGCGTCAATGGAACAGTACTCGGGTGCGCAAAAGTCCAACAAAACACGTAACTGTTTATGTTTTTGATACTAATAAATGGTATTTTGTTGCACCTTTCATCACCCTGTGGTGAATATAGAATTGCTGTTTTAAGATTTACGGTAGATGCTGCGTCAATGAACAGTACTGGTCGCAATAAGTCAAAAAACACTAACTGTGATGTTTTTCGTACGACCCACAGGTATTTTTGGGCAACAAACAACCTTGCTGACTACAAGATTGCTGGATTGTTAATTTAAGTGCAAGGTGGATATATCAACAGTCACAAATTAAAATGAAACGACCTATCTGAAATGTATACTGATAAAATGGAGTTTTTGCAAGCTAACAAAGAGACCAGCAGTTACTTAAAATGATGTGTATCCAATATAAGTACAGGCTGCCCAATATCCAGGAAATATTTCAATAGCAAAACTGTTAATAATAAAGATATTCCACTACATAATGTCTACACTAAGACTTGTGAACCTTTATTCCAATTTTCATTAAGATAGAGCTTGTCTTTGTTCGCCCGCGAGCCCCCCCCCCCGAGCTCCCAACCGCCGGTGAATTAACAGCGGTAGATGCTGCTTTAAATTCACTAGCTAACCTACAATAAATTCTTCCAAATCTCTAATCAAACTAAATTGGAATACGGATCACAGCTAATAGTAAGGTTTCTCGGTGCAAAATAGACTAATTTCGCTGAGCTGTTTGGCCCACAGACAGAGCGGCAGTTCCCTATCCCTATGAACGCTGAGAGAACACTGAGAGAGGCTGAAACAGGAAACGCTGTTTCTATGTAAAACGATCAGGATTTTTTCCATGCCTATCGAGCAAACCATACACATCCCAGTCATGTCGTCGCACACACATGTTCACCTCCTGCTCTATTCTGTAATCTGATTTGCTGGCCGCTAAAATTACAGGAAGCCGCCTGAAACAGGCGCGAGTCTTAATATATGATTCTCAGATTATTTTAACCTTACTTATCGCATGATCTGGAAATTCGCGATCACCATAAAAACCTTGCCGATTTCAACTTTTGTCGATAAACAATCGCTCCAACACAACTCAGATATAAATTTTCCAATCTGTGCACTCAATGTAAAGCCCAGATGTGGATAAGGCCACAACTCTACACATATTAATTTCTGTACATTTCTATATTTATATCAGTTTTTCAAATACAGAGATCCCCCATCAGGTGAAAATGTTTAATATAATTAATAAACGATAGATCCCTAGATTCCCCCTCTAGTTTTGACAGCTGTGTACTAATGGTTATAAACCTATGGTTTTTAGGGCAGTAAAGTCATAGATGAAATCAGATAGAAAAAAATTAATCAGAAAGAATTTTGGATCTATTTAGGAAAACAAAATATTAAGGATGGTAAAATCCAGCATCTGGGAAAAATAAAATTAAAACATTGCATTTTATTCCATCTATTAAAACTTGCTAAAAAGTTATGAGTTATGAGTTCATTAAGCCCAAAACACAACTCAAACGGACATTAGGTTTTGTCTTTTTTAGCAAGATTTAATAGATGAAATAAGATGTGATGTTTTTACATTATTTTTCCCAGATGATGGATTTTACCATCCTTTTTTAAGTTTTCGCTATTATTGGTCACCATTTATTAAAACCAAATAGACTTTTAGAAAGGAATCAGTTAATAAGTAATTTTTTTTATTGCTTTATTTGTCCATTTCTTTTTTTTTTTTAGAACAATGTTTTATTTGGAAAAAAAAAGAGATCACACATATTAAAACATCTGTTTTATATTCATACAGTATTGGACATTTCGTATTATCATTAAAGTTATGAATTGTTAATAAAGACAATATCCAAAATGAAATGTTCATCTGCTTTTTCCCATTTCTTTTTTCTCTTTAAATTCCTGATTAACTGAATAATTATAATTACAACGTTAACATTCAACTTTGTCATGCAGTTACCTAAACCCCCCCCACCTCAGACTCCTATATCTAAAATTTCCTAGATTACCAATTAGTTTCCCCCGTAAGATAATATGTAGAATATTTAAAGGGTTCAATTATTCTCATAATTTCCTGTGTGTCACAAGTGCCAGCAATAAATTCTTTCCATTTCTAATAAAGTTTCCCGTAAAATTGTTTTCTTTTTGCCTTTCTGTGTCTAGCTTTTCTAAAAGCATTAAATGTTTCAAAGAGGCATTCACTTCAGCTATGTCTGGGGGTTTATTGCCCAGCCAATGTCTGAGTATGATACGCTTGGCTGCTAGCAGCACTAGATGTATTCCTTTAACTTTGTAGACTCTGTTTTCCTCCCCGTCTCTTTCATTAGGCCTCAATAAGATTGGAAAATACAGCTTTGTGGATCTAAAGGTATTCTTACCTTCCATTTTTTCTCTATGAATTTCCCCACCTCTTCCCAAAAACTCTGTTTTTGCTGTGCAGTCCCAGAGACAGTGTATCAAACCTGCCCTGGCTGATCGCATTTTGGACAGGCCTTAAGGTACTCCACCCCATCTTTGTTTTTCTCGAATGGAATGTTAAATGCATAAATGGCTCTATGCGCTATCTTAAATTGAGTCTCCCTCCAGATTTTGCTAACAGTGGCCTTTTTGACTAATTCCATTCCCTTCAAGAGTTTATCTGTCAAATCTTCATCTTTTAAAAACTCTTCCCTCCCTTTTTTTAAACATATTTGTTGCTGTCCCCACAGAGGACCACACCAGTAAATTGCCATAAATCTTTGACAAAGTGCCTTGCCCACCAGATATTTTCATAATCTGGGAAAATTCTTCTATTTGTCCATTTTCTAAGTGACTACACTCTACAAGCGAATACAAATGTCAACTGTAAATCCATATTCAGATTGTGCCATCTGGTGGCAGCCTTGTGCTACAGCAATGTACTTGCTTAAAGGGATGTGCCCACCATGGACTTTGATGGCATATCCATAGGCCCCAAAAGATGTAATGGTGAGCCAACCTCTTAATATTGATGTATAAAAATACATGTTATTGCCAACTTCATTCATAAATAACAATGGCAAAACAGTTATTCAATTATTTCAAAGGGGATACTTAAGTTCAGTTGCTGCGGTTGTCACCGTTCAAGCATGATCAGTAGTCCAAATCTTTACCCAAGGGTTCACATGGAGACACCAGGAGACCGGGCAGTCTGTGTCTAAATGCATTGCTGCGACGTTTTGAGGAGAACCCTCCCCTTTCTCATGCTTATGGGGCTGGAGAGCCTTAAATGTGGCCTGCCTAGGGAAATCTTAAGGTTACTGCATGGCGTTAATTGTTTTTGAAATATCCATAGGCCCCACCTTTGGGACCCGCACCTATGTCAGGAATGGGCCCCTACATGTGTCAGCTCAGAATGGAGAGTAGGTCACCTTTGTGCACAACTCTCCATTTTGCTCAATGAGAGTTTGGAGGACAAATGAGCAGATATGCCATCAAAATCTGATAGGTGAGGGCCCCTCTGGGGCCTGCACCTATCTCAGCAATGGGTTTGCTGTACCCCATACATCCAGATCAATCTTAGTCTGTGTAGTAACCCTTAAGAGTCAACAACATCTCACTTTATTCAAAATGATCTCTAGTTTAGTGTTCAATACAAAGTCTCCTCATACTCTCAAAGAGATGGATAAAAGTAGCAAGTTAGACAACTTCAGGAGCCAACTTGGCTTTTCTTTTAGTAGCCAAACAATAAGAACTGAATTATACAATCACAGAAAACAACCCATAGTATTTCAGCAGCAAGTTTATAGGGGCATAGGTTACCTGGACCACTCATCACATGAAGAGGCTGCATTTAGGAGATAGGGCTCTCCATTTTAGGATAAGTACCTTAGGTCCAGTCAGTAACCCCAATAAGATGTGAAGCGGGTGTTTAGTTAATGAAGGAGACTGCTGATTGAGTGCATTATACTAATAAATTAGACACAGACCCACTCAAAAGTGCCAAAATGACTTATTTACAAACTATGGAGAGAATATTTAGTTCTTCAAATGCTCTCATCTTAAAGATGCTTGACATACAACCTAAATTAACCATAGATCAAAAATGTCATATCTACAGTATACTGTTTTTTTCTGTACCTTACCAATAAAAGTACAACATAAGAATACAAAATGATACAAGGGTCCGGTGTACCAGCTACCAAAAACATTCATTGGGTAACAACCTAGGAATTCCCTGCAGTGATGTTCAGATCGAAGTACAAGGGTTTAAAGGGTAAAAAACAAGGAGACTCCTTAGGCTCTGCTCCTTGGTGTGGTTCTACACCAACATTTGAGGCTGACTAAATGGATCCACCTTCTGACTCCTGAAGTTGTTAGAGTACAAAGTGGCCATGGTTCACAATGGCGTACTTCTGTCTGTAGCCTAAGAGCTGGCTGCTGAATTGGGTCATCAAAGCACCCACCATGAACAGTTGTTTTTTCAAGTTGCTTCAGGATATCGTGGCTAAACTTCTGGCTCCTGCTGCTCCTGTTGTTACACCATCTTGAGAGCATTGCTATTGGCAAATCAAGCTTTCACCTGACTCTGCTACCTCACTATGACAGACACCCCCAAGACCTATCAGGGAATCCTCAACCAGTGCATGATTCACTTAGAAGTTCTGGCCTACAAGTTTGTCTAGGATACAGCCAAGGTCACCTTGATTATCTTTCTGTTATCCGTTGAGGCTCGTGCCTGGGTTACTCCTCACATCCAATCTCCAGG
>JAODAL010045603.1:0-31781 GCA_025379985.1 Phyllomedusa bahiana
CTTTTTAAAACCAAGGATAGTAAATGCCACTAAACAAACCTCCCCCTCCCCCAAAGAAACATGGGATCATGGCGAGCTGTCAAAATGGATGTTAGTTCATTAGATGAGATCCTGCTGTATAATTTCTGTTTTAAGAAGATATCTTTATCTAAAATAAAGTTGTAGAGCCGAAACCTTACCCTAGTGCCTAGTATATATAAATCTTAGAGGGGACTCAGGAGGCATTCTGCAAGCTCTCCCCCATTAGTAAGGATCTTAGGGGTAGATAGGCCCCTTTAACCCCTTAAGCCTCAGGCCTGAAAAGTAGTTAATGACCAGAACATTTTTTTAGTCTTTGCCTCCTTGCGTTTCAACAGCTGTAACTTTTTTATAGTTTCAATGATGTAATTTTATGAGGCCTCGTTTTATTTGAGTCGAGTTGTACTTTAAGGGGGAATAGTTTAAGTTCACTTATAAATAAAAGCAGAATTTTTTTTTCATTTTTATTTTTTTTTACTTTTTTTACATTATTCATATTTCACACTTAATAACTTATTAGATTAATTCTACAGGTTATTACGGTCGTGTGGATACCTAATATGTGTAGGTGTTTTTGTGTGTGTAATTTATGCACAATTATTTTTTATTAAATGTTTATTTTTATTTTATTATTTATTTTTCTAGGATGTCTAAAACTGACAGAACGGATGTCTGTCAGTTTTAGTATTGTGTTACAATAGAGATCAAGTAAGTTGCAGGAGCTGCGCTTGGATCAGGGCTGTGTAGTACAGTCCTGATCTTAGCACTGCTGCAGCGCCGGACGTTGCAAACTCCGATGTCTGTAGCGACCCCAAAAGACGTCGCTGTAGACGAACGACCTGAAATGCCCGCCGTCAAAAGACAGTGGGCGGTCAATAAGGAGATAAAAGATCACTCATATGGAAAGAGGCATGAGTACACATTGGATATTTTTGGGAAACACATTCTAGGAGACCAAACCTTGACTCAGTAATTAGAAGTGTATTGAGAATAAGCACTTTACATTGTGCATTAGCACTTTTAGCATTGCAATACAGTTTAGGGCGTGTAACCAATCAGGAAAAAGGTATGGGCTGTGGGCAGATATAAGGAAAAGCCTGCTATTATTGAGTTAGTTCTTTAGTTTTTAGTTAGTAAGGATCCTGTTAAAAACTATTGACCCAGCATAAAGTATCACATACATAACTGCCAGTGGTGGAGTTGAACAAGCAGAGGCAGAACACCAGTACGTACTCGCATAAAGAAGAAAAAAGAAAGACAGACAGACAGATAAAGGTAGGGTGAAAGAGCTATGGGGAAGCTCTGGCCACAACAGCTGGGGAACATTGTGACTGGCTGTGAAGGCCTAGTTTAGGTTTGGAGTTGGGGAGACCCCTCTCCTGGAATAAAAAAGGTGTCAAAGTAGCCGGAAAGTTCAGCTATAATGAAATAGGGAAGTGCTGTTCTCCTGAAGAGTCGCATGTGAGAATTTAAGGCAGAGAAAGAGTTAATAAGATTTTGACAAACATCCTGTGTAACCCACACCTGTGCTTGTACATATAGTGGGTATGGAAAGTTTTCAGACTCCTTTAAATTTGTCACTCTTTGTTTCATTGCAGCCATTTGGTAAGATCTAGAAAGTTCATTTTTACGCTCATTAATGTACACTCTGCACCCAATCTTGAAAGAAAAAAAACAAAAATATAGATTTTTTTTGCAAGGGAACTGGAGAGGATCTGCAAGGAAGAATGGCAGAGGATTCCCAAATTCAGGTGTGCAAAAACTTGTTGCATCAGTCCCAAGAAGACTCATGGCTGTATTAGCTCAAAAGGGTGCTTCTACTAAATACTGAGCAAAGGGTCTGAATACTTAAGACCATATGATATTTCAGTTTTTCTTGTTTAATAAATATGAAAAAAATGTCTACATTTCTGTTTACTTTTCTTTCAAGATGAGGTGCAGAGTGTACATTAAAAAAGTGAATGCAATGAAACAAAGAGTGAAAAATTTAAAGGGGTCTGAATACTTTCTGTACAAACTGTATAGTGTGAAGTAAAATGTATAATGTTCTGCAAGTTGAATACTGTAAGTAAAGCCTCAAAGACCTCAAGCTGAAGAGTCTCTGTGGTTACTTTCTCGATGGTACATTAAATGTCCCTGCAGAATCACTGGTAGGCCTGACATCAACACATTCATACTCATCGGATACCTGCTCACACCTTCCAACTACATCTATGAGTCTGTAATTCAAGTGTTAGGCTCAACTCTGTATACAGTGGGAAAATAAGTATTTGATACACCGGCAATTTTGCAAGTTTTCTCACCTACAAAGAATGGAGAGGTCAGTAATTTGTATTGTAGGTACACTACAACTGTGAGAGACAGAATCTAAAAAAAAAGAAATCTGGAAAATCAGATTGTATAAATTATAAATAATTAATTTGCATTTTATTGCATGAAATAAGTATTTGTTACAATAAAAAAAAAAAAAACAGAACTTATTATTTGGCACAGAAACCTATATTTGCAATTAAAGAGCTCAGACATTTCCTGTGACCAAGTTTGCACAAACTACAGCAGGGATTTTAGCTCACTCTCCAGATCTTTTAGGTTTCGGGGCTATCACAGGGGCTACATTGAGTTTCAGCTCCTTACAAAGCTTTCAATTTAGTTCAGGGCTTGTAACTCCAGGATCTTGAAATGCTTCTTATGCGAGCCATTCCTTAGTTGCCCTGGCTGTGAGTTTCTGGTCATTGTCATGCTAGAAGACCCAGCCACAACCCTTTTAAAATGCTCTTCGAGGGGAAAACAGTATATGTTGCCGCACCTTGCCAGGGGCACCCATTTTGCATACTTTTTTTCAGAAATTTTTTTTTTGTGAAAAACCTACGTTTATTTGGTGAAAATTTGATTTTAACCTATATGGGGGGGAAGGGGGTTTGCCCCCCATTTTGGGGTTTTCTGCCCCCGCCCACCTAAAAGCTGTATAAAAAAGTGCAGTTTTGCAATCTGGTGTTTTTTCCCCTTATTTTTTTCTCTCTTATAATGGAGGGCGGTTTTATTTCCAGTGAGAGGCCCCGAATTGGGTCTTTGAGAGGTAAGGATATGTAGGGCTGCCCGATTTTGAGATCACTTTTAAAGTGTGGGGGCTTAAACATCTTTTGATCAAAAAAGTGAACCCAGAATTCAAAGTTTTTTCAGTATTAGATAGTAAATGGCACAATTCTTCCCCAAAATCCAAAAAGCTCTGGCCATGGTAAAGAGGTTGGAGGGGGATTGAGTGTGTGGACAGATGTCTCTTATTCAGGTAATAAGTTCAAACAGGTACAATTAAAACAGGTAATGAGTGCAGAGTAGGTGGGCTTCTTAAAGAAAAACTGACAGGTCGGGGAAGCCAGAAATTTTTGCTGGGTTGGTAGGTGATCAAATATTTATTTAATGCAAAAAAAAAACCCAAATGAATTATTTAAAAATCATACATTGTGATTTTCTGGATTTTTTATTTTTAGATTCTCTCACAGTTGTAGTGTTCCTACAATAAAAGTTACAAACCACTCCATTCTTTGTATGTGGGAAAACTCACAAAATCACTAGTGTATCACATGCTTATTTACCTCACTGTATAATCATTGTTATATGACTGCATGTTATAGAAATGTTTTATTTTACAATACATATGTTTACTATCATAATAGAAAAGGAAGTTAAAACAGGCATCATTCCTTCACAGATCATAATTCATATCATAATTACTACTAATTACTACTATTTACTACTATACTACTACTAACAATAATAAAAATAATAAAAAAATAAAAATAAAAATAATAATACTTGTACTAATAATAATAATAATAAATAATAATAACTAATAAAAATAAAATAAAATAATAATAATAATAATAATTTTTACTAAAATATAAAAATAAAATAATAATAATAATAATACATTGAAATTCCTTTAATTCAACATCCAATTATATCAAAAGTCTTCTAATTTGAAACTTTTCCCAACACAAACCTGTGGAATATAACATTTTACAAGACCATAGGCAGAAAACTGAGTAGAGAGAACATTAATACATTACTCTAATTAAAAAGAAACAAAGTCATATGATCACATTTTATGATCTCTGTGCCTTAAGGTTTTCTATTCCCACAAGTGAGTTTCATATTTTTATAGTTATCCAATAATCCAGAATTTTTTTAAACTCCTATGGTCACATTGATGCAATAGTAAAGTTTTACAGTAGTAGTGATAATTATTATTATTATTATTATTATTATTATTATTATTATTATTATATAGTCTATCTACAGTACCTCTTGTGAAACTTTTCTTATTTTCTCTGATTAGCCCGTTAAAAACCACAATACAGTAACAAATTAAAAGATGTGGTCTAAGCTCCTAATTGATTCTATTCCCTCAACAGCACTTAGAAGAGCTATTAATTAGTTCTAATGAGATGGATAGCAACAGTAACTAATTATGTGAACAAAATGGGTCCTATAAAATGGTCTGATAGCTACTCTGTATTCCTATACAAATACACACAAAACATATTGTCTAAAGAATCACAGAACAGTATATTTTACTAGCTTGCTTTATTACACAAAACAGACAACGATAAATCATATACTGTAACTATAATGAAATTATTTATTAAAGTTCAGAAAATTAAATATCAAGAATTAACTGTCATCAGCTAAATATTCCATAGGTTGTTTAAGGTTACAAACTTGACCCTGTCGCAATAATTTTAGTTTGGTCATTGAACAAGGATCTTTTAGTAAGGTCCTTGCTTATTATTGACAAACTCTCTAAATATATATTATTGATTAGGCATGAGAAAAAGAGTCCCTAAGCAGGGTTTCTGAATTTAAATAAGGTTATTGAACTTTATGTAATCAATATTGTAGTTAACAGTGGATCACTGAATACATACTATAATGACAAAGTGATTGAAATGTATAATTTAGCAGCATTTTTCATCAATGATTATAATCTGCTTAGAAGAAAATGCAGACCAATAGGACAGCATTATCGCTTTAAAATACTGTATGCACAATTTCTTTGCAGTTCATTACTATGCAATTTTTTTCTCACTCTTATCTTTATGCAAAATTGCTGTTGATCTGTGATGTTGTTTCACATACAAATAATATTAGCAAGCCCTAAAACACTGCAGGGGTTAGTGTTGGTCTTGGACAGCAAAGTTTAGGCCCCATGCAAATCCTTTTGATAGAGCTGGCTAACTAAGGTTCATAGTGATGTGAGATAAGGGTCGGGCATGTTCAATTTCAATGCCTGTTCCTTTTGTTTTCTTTAGAGATAAAAGAATCCAAATATGCATGTGTTTGGAGGATCAGGAGAAAACGTTGTTGGCTGAATGAGTGTTTGGCGGTCACCTATTGAATATGTATGGGCACAAAGCCTCTTGTCTACTTCACACTGCAATACATGAGAGGTGGATACACCACGAATGTAGTATTTGCAGGTAACTAACCCTATCTTAACAATACAATAATTTATCCAAATGTCTAAGGCTCATATAGGAGAGATATTTATTTTGTAGGCTTCATTTGGGCAAGAAGACAAATATTAAAAAACATACACGCAGGAATCAGAGATATCCATCAAATGTACATGAGAAGAGTCGCCACCAAGAACACAGTACACTTCCCTGTTGAAGAAACACCTAGCAGACATTTCAAGATTATTTGGCATGCAGAACAGGAGTCGTTAAAAGTCGTTTTTTTCAAGGTATGCTGTATGTTTTACTGTGCACATGAATTAATTTAGAAATGTTTCCTTAGCCCCCGTATTACATTACTAGCAGTTTAGAAGAGATCAAGACTTGTGACAAATTACAACATGCAGTTTATTAACCTCTTAAGAATGCACCCAGTTCTTCATCACCACCTTCCAAGACCCATAACTTTATCACTTTTCTGTCAATGTAGATGTATAAAGGCTTGTTATTGGTGATATTAATTGTATTTTTCGGTGGCGTAACCTTCTATCTTTAAAATGAAGGACTAGGCTTCTGGACCTGACCTGTAAACAAGGTATATTCTTCAATTAACATAACTATTGACCGTCACCTTTATCTTGTTTCAAGTCTGCATTTATCTTGCTCCTTAAAATTTGTCCCCTGATACTAGTTTTTTAACCTCCTAATTTTGACCTCAGGCTCATCTTCTGATTACATCTTTATCTCATACTCTGACTTTCTACAGACTTTTTAAGACTAAGGGGGACATGTATGAACCTGGCACCGACTCGCCAGTTCTACCTCGGTTCGATCTGAGAGTATGTATGAAAGTGTCTCATAGCACTTTATAAATGTGTCCAGTTCTATGCCAAAAGTAGCCTCAGCCATACCACTTTGAAACTGTTATGGATTTGTTCGACACTTTTGCACCAAACTTTTTTGTATTTTTAGCTCATTGTACGAATCTGGCGCAACACGCTCACGCATCTTTGACACATTAAAAAGTGTCTGGTGGAGATTTTGCCAAGTTTTGGCATATGACGTTTTAAACATCTATAATACAGGTCTATGACAGTTTGTTTGGCTCAAAGCACGCCAAAAAAATGCCACCGCCTTGTTTTAACATGCTGCCCTAAGTGACTACTCTTGGGGACATGACCTGGGAATTGAAAGCCATGTCTCCATGTGGGGTAAGGGTTAAATAATGAGTGATAATTTAGGGCAACATATATGAAGGAGGTCAGTTTTTTGATGTTCTGCCGTTAAATGTGGCAAAAGTGATTAGTCCGCCTAATTTCCCTATCTATTGCACGTCGAATGAACATTATAACAATATAATAAAAAAAAATCATCCCAAATCATCATAGCCCAAAACACATTTTAGAAACTTGTCTTCAGTGGACATATTTCCTAATCTGTGGTTTCTAGATCTTATCCAATAAATGGTTTAGCCAACTCACATGCTGTCTGCGATGTTAAATTAATATGCTTGATTCCCCTTATTTCTTTTCATTTAGTGTACAGTATATAGATTGCCACCAATGTCTATGGTAATGCTTGTCCAAAGAATTAGTCCTGTGCACATCACCCGAGTATGGCTGCATGTCATTACTCATTCCTTAACATGACTAGGGGACAGTAGATATTGTGCTAATGGCCAACCCACAGCCATCACCAAAAATACACAGACAACAAGATGTGGTTGAAAGGCCACAGAAGTCATTTATTAAAAAAACCACAATAAATAATAAGTAAACTTTAATTTCCCAAAACATTTACTGCAACATTAGCAGTTCCCAGTATCTGACGAGGAGTCCTTGAAAGATCTTGTTTTCATAAATTTTTGTCTCATCGGTCTCAGGTCGAGTTAACACCCTTCCTGCGGGAACTATCTGCTGGAAATCAAAGATGTTCTGCATACAAAATGAGCCCCAATTACCATATGAAACTCAAAGTTTACAACCCCTTTATTAACTCTTCTCCACTCCATTTTACCCATTTCAAGGACCCTTCAATTTACTGCTGCAATGAAACCAATACAAAATCTTATCTAAATAAAAAGTGGATGGGCGGGCAACTTCAAACTCCCCCTTGTGACCATTACTCTTCGTACTAGCTTTTCAGTCACCTAACTTTATTCCCCAAACTATCTGACCACATTCCTACTTTCCCTGTCAATGACCCCCTTCATTACACCTCCAGCTACACTTTACTGTTCCTAAAAAATAAAACAATAAAAAACAGCAGCACATTTTATAGATAATAATTTCCTGGTGATTCAGTGCAGATGCTCTTGTGATTCTGTAGTAAGCAAATTCAGTCAGTTACCATCCTCAGTAGTCACATGTTAGTTCATATGTTCACTTTAACTGTCTTTTAGCACTTGTAGAGTAGTGCAGGTATTGTGTTGTGTTTGCATTGCTTTGCTGCCATGCCAGTGTGCACCTACAATATTCCTTTAAAATAGTTTTGGATGTGCTGATCAATCTTTTTTTTTGGATTGTATGCCTCGGGGAGTGGATAGCCTCCATTGTGGTTGTGCACTCCACCCATGCATACAGACTGTTTCTAATTAGAGTAGATTGTAGCTGGGACCTGCTCTCCCTTAAAATATACAGGTCTGAACAGACTCATCTGAAACGAGGACAACTTTTCATTGATGGATGGGCTCTTGTAATTTTATTCAAAAACATGCTAAGAACCTCACATTTTTATTTATTCAAAAAGTAGCAGAAATGAATTTTGAAATAGTTCCTACTGTATGTTCACTTTAGCTGTCTCTTACTGTTTGTAGCGTTCTGCTGATATTTTATGATTTCATTGCTTTCCTGACACACCAGCGTGCACCTACACAAATTTCTTTAAAGTTGTTTTGGATGTGCTGATCAATTTTTATTTTTGGACATGCCATAGTGTGACACACGACTGATAAAGAAACTGTTCAGCTGCTGCGGTTTTGTGCTGGACAATTAATAAATAAAGACTAGATGGACCACTGGAATGTCTGCACTGCTTCAATGTGGAGTAAAGTGGTGTGTACAGTGTTTCCAGAGATGTAGCTAGAGTTTCTGTCCCCTGGGACTCTACCCAATTTTGCTGCCCCTCTTACTTTGTATGTTTTGTTTCACTTACAGTGCCTTTCAGACTGCTGGTGTGACAGGCATGCTGCTACTTTTAGTTCCAAATCAGCTGATGTGGAACTGCAAGTACAAGCATAAAATAACAAGAGATGCATTAGGTCTTGAAAAATGACTAGTATATCTAAAATATATGATATGCTGGTACTTGTATTTCCACAGCTCCTGCTCTAGAACTACAAGTACCAGCATGCTTGCCACACCAGCCAACCTCATGTAACAAAGTATACACTTTACAGGATGAGGCACACTTTATATGTTATGTGCATAAAGTGTGCCTGTAATGTTTATACATTATGTTACATTGGGGGTTGAATGCTGTGGTGGGTATGCTGGGACCTGTAGTACTGTGGAACAATAGGTTCCAGCATAGCTGCCACACCAGCCAACCTCATGTAACATAATGTATACACACTGCAGGCACACCTAATACACATAACATATAAAGTGTGCCTCAGTCCTTATACGTATACATTATGAATACATATTTACATTACAGGAACATCTTAATTATATTTAAGATTATAGAGTGTGACTTCTTGTTTGTCGGCATAAGCTGTGGTGGGGCCGTTCCACCAGGGTTGTCTTTTAAATTTACTTTACAAACTTACTGTGCTCTGAGCCTGCATAGTAGGAAGCTACCTGCCTGGGATATTCGCTACCCGCTGATGTGTCCTTGGCCGCTGGTTGGGCGAAATAGGCACATGACTGGGACTCAGAGCAGTGCCCTTCTGTGCAGTACTAAATTGCAGATGCATTCCTCTCCACAACACAACACTGAAGTGTAGCCCCGGGTGTTCACTAAGAGACATGCCACCCAGGGTGAACCATCCCCCAAACCATCAGCTATGCTATTGGGTGTTTAATAGTATTTTTTACAGTTTTATTTCCTTTTTTTTCTTACAGACTGGATAATCCTTTGGGATTATAAAACAGTTTACTTTAGGCTACATATCATAGCTTCAACATTTGGATATTGGAAAAAAAACACGTGCTACAGTTAGCAGTGTCAAACTTCACTTTGCATCTGCATATTGTTATTGTCACTTGCCCTTTGTGTCCTTATTAGTAGTTGTTAGTAAAATACAGGGTTAATTTTATCTACAAGAATCAAATCGTCTTATATAAAGTTTATGAAAATATAGTTAGATTAGTTAGATTTTTCAGTAATGCTTAAGAAGTGGTGGAACCAAAAATGTACAACGGACAATTTTGCTCAGTTCTTGTCTTTAAAGAAAATAAATGTGTCAAGAACCTCAGATATACACAACTTCAAAGTAAAACTAGGGTCTTACTGACTGGATGACAGAATATTCCTCAATATTTTTTTTTTCATTAGAATTAGAGACAACTGAGTAATTAAAAATTGCCAAACTTATTGCCAAACTGATGAAACACACTGTGTGATCCATTCTATGATGATTTCACTGTCACATAAAGCATTTTATAGAATATTTTGTGGCTAAATTAGTTGCATATTGCAATAGGGTAATATAAAGGAAATGTTGGACAACCAAGCCTTTATCCCATGTCCGACACAGCTTATTACTTTTTTGTCACGTTTGTTTTTCCCTCCCTGCTTTCCTTTCTAATGGTGTCATTCACCATACTAAGGAATATACTGGGAAACCACAAAATACTTCTAAATGGGGCAAAATGTGAAAAAAAAGTCTATGGCCTGATCCTGCTACATAGCTGGTAAGGGGTTAAAAAGTGCAGAAACTACCTTTTACAACTTGTCCATGGTTTCGATGAAAGAAGTCAGGCTGTATTCTCTTTAGAAGTCAATGGGTCCACAAACTGAAAAACTAAATCACCTTCCCCATAAATTGTCAATATGTCAGGTAATTTTTTGTGGGGTAGACCATTTTTTTTTCTTGATTTAGTTTTAAAGGTACTATTCTCTTATAACATGACCCATCTCTCTCCATACTGTTGACAACTAACATGATATTTTAATGATATACAATTTACCATCATTGTATGTAGTGATTTTTAGTGCTAACATACTTTTTTTTCTACCTCACTTTCCAAGAACCATAATATTTTATTTTTACATTGATATTGACATTATGAATGCTTAGTTTTTGCAAGGCAAGTTGTGTTTTTAATGGTTCTATATAATATACCTGATAATGGATTAGGAAAAAAAATCTTCAAAGGATTGAATGGGAAAGAAAACACAATTCTGCCATTGGTTTTTGGTTTTGTTTGTATACAGTTCACTATGTGGTTTAAATGACATTATTCCTCCACCGATGCACATTAGAGAAGTACCTTATGAATGTGAGCTCAATCTCTGTACAAGCGTATGGGAGATAGTGAACTCGATATATTCAATCCCTTTTACCAATGCATGTGGAGATCCAATGAGGAAGATGCAATGGATGTGTTTCAGTTTATTGACTGTACCTTGAGACATGACATATAGAGGATGACATGTAGGGGTCAACACGAATTCTCTTCCATAGCTCTGTGCAACGTCTGGTCAAAATGGAGTTACAGCAGCATTGTGACAAGATGTGACCTTACATTATAGGAGAGGCAACATAAAGCAAAGACATATTGGGATTTGCATCATCAATATCCAAACATAACTATTTACAAACAGTGGCCATTCAAAAACATTGGCCACAGAGTGGAAGCAAACATCTTAACATGGTATTCAGCAGCTAGAACATAGAATATAATAAATAATAAATGGATCTAATTGGAAGCCATAGCTTTATTCTGCCGGTCTATATGATTCTGTCAGTAACAAATCTATGTTATGTTTTTCTACATTTTTCATTCTTTAAATTTTTTTAGTTAGCTTTTTGAGGACACTATCACTAGAGGACATTATCACTTGTACATTATGAGTTATATAATATATTGCAGCATTGTGTACAATTGCCCCTCTCATATTTCAATCTGCATCTGATATGCAATAGATGCAGTAAGCAGACAGACCTTAGTGCCATCATTAGGCTCCTAACTGCCATTATAACTGGTCACCATAACATGATTCTGTTGCTGACGGCAGATTCCAGCTATAACAAGCATCCAGCACCCACCATGTATGAAGCTGGCTCAGTTTCAGGTACTTGACTGAAAAATGTTCCCTTAGCTCATCAAAATGCATCAATCATTTGGAGTCATCCAGGAAATTATTGTATAGATGTTATATGACCCCAAGTCACCCTTCTAAAATCTTTCCCCTCCATTCCAATCTATGCTGGAGATGAAATGCAGAGGTTGGTTCTATCTTGCACACCTGGTGGGACTATCATTCCATTAAATAATTTTTAGAATCTATATGGAAGTTAATTGGAGGTATTCTAAGCAGTGACATAACTAGAGAAGCCTGGACCCCTTATCAAACTTTTGGATGGAATCCCACTCCCACCCCCTGACCACGAACATTTACCAGGAACTCTTATGTCATGTATTTACTAGATCATACAAGGAGCAAATACCTCACTATACATATCACCATCATACTGCTACCAAACAAATCCCACTGTACACCATTACCAATTACGCAATTATCACAAGAAAGTCACTGAATAATATCCCTATACTATTACTGATTAAAGAACAGTACACAAAGACCAATATTACCACCAACATATAAGTGATTACTGTGCAGTTTCATCTTGTGACTTACAGGTGACATTTCCAATACAATTCGATACAAAAACAACATTACCAATAATGCTACTACATAATGACATGAATATACCACAAGAAGACAACCACAAATTACCACCACATAGTGACTGAATAACCTCTACACTATTGCTGAATAAAGATCAGCATACAAAGACTAATACTACCACCATATAGTGATATATACCAGTGTGCAGAGGTGTCCTACAGATTGTAGGTTATCTCCATACAGTGACCATATAGTGGTAGCTACCAGTGTACACAGGCTCTGCAGACTGTATATTACTGCCATACAGTGGCCATATAGGGGCATATACCTGTGTACACAGTCTCTGCAGACTGTATATTACTACCATACAGTGCCCATATAGTAGAAGACACCAGTGTACAAGGCTCTGCTGACATATGAGTGATTACAGGGATTATAGTCCTTGTTACTCACAAGTGACGCTTCTCTGATGAGTCGTTGACTTTTCCTTTTGTTCTGCATTCAGTCAAGATTGCCATGATGACTTCTCCTGGCCATCACTCGTACCTGCAGATTTGGACACAAATATCTTAGAATCCTCACTTTTCCAGCACCTCCCTCACTGTCCCCCACCTTTGCACAAACTTCCCAGAGGTGGCAGAATGGGTGCAGGCCTTAACTTAGAGGCCCAGGGAAGAAATAGAGGATTCACACCCTGGAGATTGTGTTACAGCTATGGCCTGTACCCATCACAATCATATTGCCAGATAAGTAAACTTCATTAGATAGGTTGATAAGCCCTAGTTAGGTAGACGCCAGGTAGGTAAGTAGGCAGCAGTTAAGCCACAGGTAGTTAGGCAGTACAAAGGCCCCAGACAGTTAGGCAGTACATAGGCCCCAGGTAGGTAGGTAGTACATATGCAGGTAGGTAGATGCGTCCTAGGTAGGTAGGTAGGCAGTAGTTAGGCCACAGGTAAGTAGGCAGGTCCTAGTTAAGTGGGTAGGCTACAGGTGGGTAGATTGGTCCTAGGTAGGCAGTAGTTAAACCCCAGTTAGGTAGGCAGCCCCCAGGTAGGTAGGCTGTAGGTAGGCCCCTTGTAGCTGTAGGCAGGCTAAAGGTGGGTCCCATATAGGTATGTAGGTAGGCACACCATAGATGGGCCGCAAGTAGCTAGGTAGAAAGGCTGTAGGTGAGGTCCACATAGGTAGGTAGGCTATAGGTGGGGCCCACATAAGTACACAGGCAGATGCTAGATAATACAAGGGGCAAATACCTCACCATAGATATCACCATCATACTGCTACTATAAAAATCTGATTACACCAAGACCAACATAAACAATAACGCTGCTACACACGACCACAAATTACCACCACATAGTGAATGAAGATACATATATGCAGATTGTAAGCATGTTTGTCCCCATTTCAAGTACATATAAAAATGTTGTTACATTTTATTGACAAAAAATGCCCCAAAATAATTTCCTAACCAGTAACAATGGAATACTCCCAGGACATATAGTTTACCAATGAAAAAGAAAGGAGCTTAATCCACCACTAATATAAAACAAATTCCTTTATTTTATGAATATTAAAATCACATAAAGTCACATAAAAAAGATCCCATAGTTGAATGCCAAGAGGTGCATAATAGTATCAAGTTTGTAAACATAATAGGGTAACAATCAATGTATCAAGCAATCACATCCAATAGGAACAATTCCCAATATATGGATTCAGTATTCTATAATGATTTTTATCATGCTCATAATCACTATCAATTTTATACACCGGTATACATCAATATTACAAAGATACAATATATTACAACAATCAAAGAAAAATGATTTTTATCATGATCATAATCACTATCAATTTTATACACCGGTATACATCAATATTACAAAGATACAATATATTACAACAATCAAAGAAAAGTTCAATTACCCATTATGTAAGTAGTTCATGTACCTCCAGTAACCCCGACGTACGTTTCGCCAGTATTTTGCTATCTCAAGGGGTATAAACTAACCAGTTGCCGCTAGTGTTTAAATAGTGTAATACCACATATCACCTGTTCATCATCATCCAATCCGAGTCTAGTAACATCGCGCATGCGCACCTTACGCCGCAGGCTCCACTGCCCCACTTCCGGTGTCCAAAGCGATAGTGCGCATGTCACGGCGTGTGCACTTCCGGTCACGCGCACAACCGCAAAGCAACACCGCAGCAGGTCACAGGGTAACCATACATCCGTACAGCGCATGCGCATTGTCCAATATACTACTGAAGAAGACTGACTACAAGATTACAGAAAACCGAATTACTAACCAAATAAAACTAGTGCACAGTGATAATTGCAACCTAGACATATTTAGTACATGGGAAAAGATGTAAGTCAATACCTCCTCCCACATATTGGACATTCACACGTTACCACACACAGGTGCACGCACAAAACAGACATGTGCAGAAACACCGCGCAACGCCGACACAGACCGAGAAGGGAAAGACTGACACCCACCACATATGTATATAATAAACAGTGATATTCAATAAACAAAATCCAAATTAACAGAATACATCATACCCTAATAAGTAAAGTGTTAGTCCTAATATTATAATCATGTATGTGATCATGTTTATCAGTAATATTATAACTATGCAATTTTGACACTTTACTTATTAGGGTATGATGTATTCTGTTGATTTTGGACTCTGGGGTCTCATTTTCATTATGATTTTATTTAGGCGCCATTTCAGGTTTGTGGACACCTTCAGGTGCTAAAACTTAATAAACTCCCCTAAAAAGACCCCTAATTTGAAACTACAGCTAAGGAATATATCCAGGGCTGCAGTGAGTATATCGACACCCACAAATTTGTTTAGCCTTAGGCTGTGAAAATGTAGACTTTTTTTTCAAACAATCTGCAATTTTAGCTGAAAATGTTTAATTTTTACAAACAATCATGGAAAAAAAGCACCCCAAAGTCTGTTACACAATTTCTTCCAAGTTTGGCAATACCTGATATGTGGGTGTAAACTGCTGGTTTGGCGAATGGCAGGGTGTACAAGGGAGGGAGCGCTATTTAGCTTTTGTAACGTAGATTTTGGTGGGTGCCATGTCTCAGTTTGAAAACACCACCAGTGTGGGCCTTGTTCACAGCTCAATGGCTGGACTAAACTAGGCCACGAAGCAGGCATCTCTTGCCTTATATGCTCCTGGTAAAAAAGCTGACAGGTGCAGCTGATTGCTGAATAACAACTCAAAGATTCCACTGCTAAGGGAACACTTAAATGATACAGACTGCACATTAGCTTGGTACCTTTTCACACCCGCATGCAGAAAAACCACAGTATAATGCATGGAGAGACGGCAGAAATGAAAAAAATACCCATTAAACAACCACTCACACATCCTCAGGGCATGAAGGGGGTGGCTTCCGGTATTACAATTGCATACAGATAAAGCAATACATAAGGATGTAAATGTGTGGTGCACCATGCTGGCTTACAGGCTCTTAGTGACGCCCATACTAACAGATTAGGCAGGCTGCCCAGCATTTCTGGGTATCCAACACAAAACATAGTCACCTTTAGCTCCCCAGCACTGTTGGGCAGGTAAAAATGTCATTCTGGAAAAATTTTAAATATGAGGTATTAGTTTATACTGGGGCTCCAAATACGCAAGCTCGCAACCGGCGTCAACGGTCCTCATATCTTGCGAGTCCCTACACTAATAATCTACAAAAAAACACAGTTTTGCAAAGCCACCAAAGTACCAGAACAGGTGAAACCTTCCAGAAGTTGCCTCATTTTGGATTCAACACCCCTCATGGATCTCATCTTGGCGTCTATTGTGCATTTCGGGCGCACGGGTGTTCCATAGTTTTTTTTCGCACTGAGCCATGAAAATGAGGGGAAAAAACACAGTTCTGTCACTGTTTTTTGGGTTTTAATTTTACAGCGTTCACTGTGCAGTGTACACAACATGATAACTTTACTATGCGCGTCGGTACAATTACAATGATACAAATTTTATTACTTTTACAGAAAAAAAATAGGTCTATTAAAAATTGCATTTTTATGTTGTCCTATTCTAACAGCCATAACTTTTTATTTTTCTGTATATGGAGATGATTATTAGAGATTTTCCCAAAAATTCGGTTTGGTCACTTCGTCGAATTTTCCGTCAAAAATTACTTCGTCCCGAATTACTTCGGCATGAATCACGTTAAAAGAGCCTGAAGGGTGCTGTAGAACGTTGTGCCATGCTTAAATATGCAGAGGGAGCTTGGTTTGTTTTTCATACAATGTTGTGTTTTGTATGACACACAGATGAGTGGCCGCCGCTCTTGGAATCGCTTCACATAAAATTCACTGGGCCCCTTAAGAGGGCAAAAACTGACCAAAACTCAAGCGGGAAAGTACCTGATAAAGCCCTGGCAGCGACAGCTTTAAAAATTTCAAACTGAGGGGGTCAGGTGGCAAAATCAGTGACAAAAGTGTGGAGGTTGATGGGGCCCGCCCCAGCAGCATTTGGCAGACAGTGGCCAATGACATTCTGGAGGGTGGCAAAAAAAAGGAGTAGGCCAAAGATGGCAAAATGACACGTGTGGAGTTGACGGCATCCAACAGCAGCAGCAGCATGAGGTCAGACAGTGGCACCAATGACATTCTAGAGGGGCCAAAACAGGAGTAGGCCACAGATGGCCCAAATGACACAGTGTGTAGGTCATGACAGCAGCCACAGCAGCAGCATGAGGTCAGACAGTGGCACAATGACAGAGTGTATAGGTCACGATAGCAGCCACAGCAGCAGCATGAGGTCAGACAGTGCCACAATGACACAGTGTGTAGGTCACGGCAGCAGCAGCATGAGGTCAGAGGTGGCCCAATGACATTCTGGAGGTGGCAAAACAGTTAGTAAGGGCCCCAGAGTGGCACAAAGACAGAGAGTGGAGGTGACGGTGGCAGCAGCATGAGGTCATACAGTGGCACTATGACATTCTGGAGGTGGCAAAAACTGAAGTAGGCCACAGAGTGGCACAATGAGAGAGAGTGGAGGTGACGGCGGCAACAGCATGAGGTCAGACAGTGGCACAATGACATTCTGGAGGTGGCAAAAACTGGAGTAGGCCACAGAGTGGCACAATGACAGAGAGTGGAGGTGACGGTGGCAGCAGCATGAGGTCAGACAGTGGCACAATGACATTCTGGAAGTGGCAAAAACTGTAGTAGGCCACAGAGTGGCACAATGACAGAGAGTGGAGGTGACGGCGGCAGCAGCATGAGGTCAGACAGTGGCATAATGACATTCTGGAGGTGGCAAAACAGTAGTAGGCCACAGAGTGGCACAATGACTGAGAGTGGAGGTCACAGCGGGAGCAGCATGAGGTCAGGCAGTGGCACAATGACATTCTCGAAGTGGCTAAAACTGGAGTAGGCCACAGAGTGGCACAATGACACAGTGTGGAGGTCACGACAGTAGCAGCATGAGCTCAGGCAGTGGCACAATGACATTCTGGAGGTGGCAAAAACTGGAGTAGGCCACAGAGTGGCACAATGATTATAGTGTGGAGGGTCACTGGACAGCAGCAGCATGAGGTCAGGCAGTGGCACAATGACATTCTGAAGGTGGCAAGAACTGGAGTAGGCCACAGAGTGGCACAATGACAGAGAGTGGAGGTGACGTCAGCAGCAGCATGAGGTCAGACAGTGGTACAATGACATTCAGGAGGTGGAAATAACTGGAGTAGGCCATAGAGTAGCACAATGACACAGTGTGGAGATCACGACAGCAGCAGCATGAGGTGAGGCAGTGGCACAATGACAATCTGGAGGTGGCAAAACAGTAGTAGGCCACAGAGTGGCACAGTGACAGAGAGTGGAGGTGACGGTGGCAGCAGCATGAGGTCAGACAGTGGCACAATGACATCTGGAAGGTGGGGTGGTGGGGTGGGTTGGGGGGGGGACACAAAAACAGTCAGTAGGCCACAGAGTGGCACAATGACAGAGAGTGGAGGTGACGGTGGCAGCAGCATGAGGTCAGACAGTGGCACAATGACATTCTGGAGGCGGAAAAAACTGGAGTAGGCCACAGAGTGACACAATGACAGAGGGTGGAGGTGACGGCGGCAAGAGCAACAGCATGAGGTCAGAGAGTGGCACAATGACACAGTGTGAATGTCACGGCACCAGCAACAGCAGCAGCAGTATGAGGTCAGAGAGTGGCACAATGACAGAGTATGGAGGTGGGTGGCAATACCAGTCCCTGGTAAAGATGGTTGGTGGCAGATGGAGAAACTGTCAGCAGATGTGTGGCATCAGGCGGGTGGCGGCATCAGAATAGTGGGCTGAGGCAGGTAATTTGAACACAGACTCATTAATCACAGTTTGGGTGAGGCGTCATGGCTGATGTAGTCTGACGCCTAAGGCATTGGTGTGTGGAAATCCTGGCCGATCCACGCCTGATTCTTTCTTAAAAAAGGTAGTCTTTTCCACATTTCCCATGGACAAGGGGTTTCCCCTTTGGGGGGAAACGATGGCCCCCGCCGCACTGAAACCCCGCTCTGATGCCACACTATACCCGGGCATGACAGCTTCCCCCACGCAAAACTGGGCCCCTTTTTGGGGTGCCCAGTAGTCCAGGGGATTTCAAAATGGGGTGGAGAGTGCTGTAAAAGTAGGCCACCCCCTTTGTTGGTTCGGGTCTGCTCTAGGTCCTGATGCTCCCTGCTGTGCTGCTGCTGCTGGCGACCCCCCTCCTCACTAGGCAGGTAAAAGGAAGCGGTCATAGGGGAAATTTCCGACTTAGGTTGTGCTGAGGGGAGCTGGTACTGCTCCTATTCCCCAATTTTTTCCCCCAGCACCCGCGGCAGAAAGGTACGTGAGCGCTGAAAAACCCCCCCCGGGGCGGGCCTTTGTCAGAGAAGGGCCCGATGGCACATGGGCCCAAGCAGCCAACTGACTACGGAAGATTTCCCAAAAGGTTTTTGGGTTTGTCCTCCCTCTCAATTAGTGTTGAGCGTTTATTATCGAAAAAGTTAAAATTTGGGCATTTTTTTATGATGATGGAAATTTTTGTTTCATGGGGATAATTTGGGTTTAAAAATCTGTGCATCACCCATTAAGATGCCCCTTTTTTGGGGCTTCCTGTCTTTTTTGGCGGGGCAAGCAAATCAGATTACAAAAATAAAAGCGGGGTGGGGGTGTGTGTGGGACGTCAGGGACTGGGATGTTTTTGGGTTTGCGATTGGGGGAAAAAAATCACATGACCTCTTTTTAAATTTAAAAAACAGCGTTTCCGTTCGCCTCATTTGTCTCCCGCGTTCAGAGCAGAAAGGAGGGGCGCTTGCTTGTGTCCAAACAGCTCAGGGGAAAATTATTTTTATTTCTTCACAGAAAACCTTACTATTAGCTGTGACCCTTTCCCCATTTTTTTGATTAGGATTGGAAGATTTTATATATTTTAGGTGGGAAAATTTTTGAAGGGCATTACGGCTTTTAAATCCCCGGGGGGGGGGGGGGGGAGGGGGAGGGGGGGGCCCCAGGGCAAAACACGGAAAAGCTCTAAAAAAGAATACTGGATAAAGTTCCCAAAAATTAGTGTAGACATTGAAATGCTTTATTTTTTAACATTTTTTCTTTAAAATTTTTTGGGGTTTTTTGGGCAGCCGGGAACTTTTAGGTTACACACCCTTTTTTTGAAACCCCCCCCCCCCCAGGTTTTTTGATTGGTGAAAAAACCCCCACTTTTATTACCCGAAATTAACATTTCAGTAGGGGGTTCATTTTCAATTTTGCCCTTTCCACCTTATTTGATATATCCACCTTGTATTTAAAATTTAAGACCCGCAAGTCGGGCACAGGTTGATGGGGTGAAAAAAAATACCTTTTTTTTAATTCCAAATACTTAAAAGAACGTGTTTTTTGACTTTTGGTTTGCACTACAGCTTTTTTTCTTTGGGGGCCCCCTTGCACTTAAAATTTGAATACAGAATTTTTTATTTCACCCCAGGTGAATTGATAGGTCCCAAAAAAATTCCCTTTTATTACCCAAAAAAACATTACAGATACGTTTTTTTGGGGCACTTTTGCCCGTCCAGATTTTTTTTTATAGAGCCACCTTCCAAAAAAAATTTTGGGAATTCCACCCAATTGTGTAGTTACCACAGGTAAATTTTTTTTGGTCCCAAAAAAAAATCCCTTTTTTACCCCCAAAAATACATTACAGATACTTTTTTTTTTGATTTTTGGGTTTGAATTTACGCTTTGTTCATTGGGGCCCCCTTGCACTTAAATGTGAATACTGCAATTTTTTAGTCACCACAGGGGGAATTTTGATAGGTGCCAAAATTTTTTCCCTTTTTTTTTTCCGAATAAATTACAAAATACGTGTTTTTTGGCCCCTTTTCCCCATTTCCAGATTTTTTGTTAGAGCCCCCTTGGGCATTTTAAATTTGAATCCAGAAATTTTTGTAGTTACCACAGGTGAATTAAAAGGGGTTGCCAAAAAAAACCTTTTTTTTCCGAATACATTCCCGGGATAGTTTTTTTTTGACTTTGGTGCACTACAGCTTTGTTCATTGAGGCCCTTTTGAATTTTAAATGTGAATACTGCAATTTTTTTTTGTCCCCACAGGTAAATTGATAGGTGCCAAAAAAAAAATTTTTTATTATCCGGAATAATTACGGTTAGGGTGTTTTGGCACTTTTGCCCAGCCCCGATTTGTTGATAGACCCACCTTGGGGTTAAAAATTTTAAAATCCGAAATTTTGTGTATTTTACCACAGGTGTTTTGGGTTTTAAGGTGCCAAAAAAATACCTTTTATTATCCGAATCCCATTACAAAATTACTTTTTTTTTTGATTTTTGGTGAAATACGCTTTGCTCATTGAGGCACCTTGCTTTTAAATGTGAATACTGCAATTTTTTATTTCCCCACGGGGGTAAATTTGTTTGGGTTTCCCAAAAAGAAAACCTTTTTTTATCCGAAAAACATTACAGATACGTTTTTTTTTTGGCACTTTTGCCCAGCCCAGTTTTGTTGATAAGCCACCTTGCATTTTAAAATTTTTTGAATCCAGCAATTGTTTTGTTACCCGGGGAAAATTTGGAAGGTGCCAAAAAATTTACCTTTTATTATCCAATAAAATTTCAGAAAATGTTTTTTCACTTTGGCGCAGGCCCCCGCTTTTTTGGGACTTGTAGTTAAACTTTGCGTTATATTTAAATCCAGCAATTTTTTTTTGATTTGGGGGAAATTTGAGAAAGCTGTTGGATTTGGTTTTTTAAATAAGGGGATTTTCCCCAAAAAACTTTTCCCAAACCCTTTCAAATTTGTTTATTTCTGAACAGGGAGCGAAATTCAGGTGGTAAGGCGAGCAAAGAGGGGGGTAGGCATGGAGGTAGGGTACGAGGGGAAAGGTTTGCTCCTTCCGTGTGGCAAAAAAAACACGCATCCCCAGGGAATCATCGTTGCGGATTTGGTAGGCCTGTCATCGCTGGGTCAGGGCCCGGTAAATTCTCAGTAACGAACAGCGTCGCCAATCTGTCCTTCGTGGTTCATGCAACCTGCTTTCCACCCAGTTTACCTCCTCGTCCCCCCAGTCACACCCCAATTTTGTCATCTTTTCGCATCCCCGATCCTTTCCAAACATGAAGCACCCCAAAAAGTAAAATTGTTTACCCACCCACTGTGGATATTTCCGTTTTTCGGGAAGACCTTTTTTTTTTTATGGAAAAAAATTTGTGGTTGGGGCCAGAAGGCATTTTAAAAGATCAAGAGGCCAAAGAGGATGTTTTTCTCTGCTCTGACCCCCGTTCTGATGCCATCAGAGGAGGAAAAAGGGGAACCCGGGTTCAATCGGCAAAAATCCCGGGCAGGTCGGCCCAACGCCTTGCAGTCCCTCTTGTTGTACCCCGCGGGCTTCTGGATGCAGAATGTCAGGGATGAAGTCACTTTTGTTGTTGATGATGATGACGACATTGCGGACCCAACGTGGTTTTTTTCCAGCAGAATTTCTTTGCGAGCGAAATTCTTCACTGGGAGGGGGAAAGGGACGAAGGGGTAGTTCGTAAGGGTTCCGCCTAAAAAAGGGGGAGAGGGGGGGTGCAGAAGTCCGTGATATGTTTCCACCGGCCACGGAGCGAAAACCCCCGCTCCTCACTTATCCCCTTTAAAAAAAGGTCCGGGACCTCTAAAACCCTGGGCCTTTTTTGGGCCAAGCCTCTGATTCACCCGGGCGTTTGTCATTCCCGCTTTTCCCGAAAACCCGCAAAGTGAGGCAAGAACCTTAGGGGGTTAACCCCACCAAAAGTCTAGCACAGCGCGAATGCATGAGTTGAAATGGGGGGAAAACACTTGGCCAAAAAAGGCCGGGCCCGACGCCGGGCCCCAACCACTGTCAAACCCTCTGTCTCCCCCTTTCCCCCTCCCCCACCCCACCAATCTTTCCCTCGGGCGGGCCCATGTTCTCATGGTTTCTTTGATCAGGAATCACCCTTTCCGCTTAAAGGCCTCCACCGTCGCCCGGTACCCCCGCCCCCCAGGGGACCCATCCTACCCCTTCTCCTTCCGCCAGGTTTGAGACCTGTGCCTTTACGGGGCCCAAAGTCTAGCACCCACCCTTCTGTCTTCCGGGTTTTGGGGAAAGCAGAAAAAAGCATTTTAACCCCCAAAAACCATCCCAAAACCCAAAAAGCCTAAATGAAGGGCTTTCCCAGGTTTTTTGGCCTTGGAAATGTTCCCTTTTTCTGTCTGGGGGGCAGTTTGGGGTTCCCCCACGTCAGGGCCCCCTTCCCTCCCCCCTTTACCAAATGCCGAGCAGGCTTTTCTTTGCCAAAAAAAAAAACCCATCCCTGCCCGGGGCCATCCACGTGTCATCAAAAATTTTTCAAAGGCGGTTGTCTGCATCTGGGGCCCGGGAAAAAATTCCATCTGACCACCGACACATGGACTAGTAAGCAGGCCCAAGGCCGCTATATCTCTGGCCCAGCTCACTGGGGGGGTGAGCTGGGTGGATGTCCCTGGGGGGGGAGGGTTGGGGCTTCGGCTCGGCGCACGCTCTTAAAAACGCAGGGGTGGGGCGGGTTTTTTCCCCCCAAAGGGTTTTTTTTTCTCTGGTGGCATCCGTCCCCAGAGAAACCGGGGCCGTGTTTAAAATTTAAAATTCTGTCTTGGAGCCCTTTCCAGAACGGTCGGGAAAGCTGTGGAGGGGCTCTCCGAAACCCGGAAAAGACGAGCGGGGCCTGGGTGACAAGAACCTTGTCCCAGGCAAGGTGGTGTGGGGGGATAACGGGCAAAATTCTGCTGGCCGCCCTTAAGTCGGTGGGGCTGGAGCCCCACCCCTTTTCCCCTGGAAATTGTCATGAACCTTGTCGTCCAGAAATTTCTAAAAAAGCTACCCGGGGTCGGGAGGGCCTGCTGAGGAAGCCCGAAGTTCTTAAATTTGCCTTCCGCCCTTCACACCCCGCTTCGTCCCCCCTGGTGCGTTGCCGGGGTTTAGCTCGGCCTCCCCGTCAATCGTCTCATTGTTGACGTGTCAACAAAGCTGGAATTTCCCCCCTCCCCCTTTACCAGCGGGTTGTGGCTGCAAGGGGCAAAGCCCTTCGCAAATACGAAAATGAAAATGGCCTTTCCATGGCCTTTAAAAAGCAGCGGGGGACCTAGGGGTTTTTGAGGGCCACCCAGAAATGGAGGCAGGTGAAAGAGCCCCTTTCACCCTCCTTGCAGTTTTAAAGGGAAAAAAAACCAAAAAAAATGGTCAGTGGGGGGACAATGCCTTTGTCAGCATGAGATTGTTTTTGGGGATTTTTTGTTCTGGAACGATCGTTTTGGGCACTCTGAAACAACAGGTCCCGCCGCGGGGGGAGGGAGGAGACGGAAAACAAAGCGGAAAACGGAGCCTTTTCTTTCCCTCAAAAACCACAAGGCCGACCCGTTTCACAATTTTTTTTTTTTTCCCCCTTTTTCGGGGGCCAATTTGGCAATGGGTTGGGGCCAACTTCAAGGGGGGTTGCCCCTCATTCTCAGGCAAGTCAGGGCTGTGTTGAAGCTGTGCCGGAGGAGGCGGAGGAGGAGGGGAGGGGGGGGAGGGGGGAGGTATTCCCAGACACCGATGTTACCCACGTTCCCCGCCTTTGGAAAAGAGGTTGGCGCGAATTTTAGGGGAGGGAGGAAGATGAGGGAAAATCGTTTTTCTAGTGCCCCCCGACCCCGAGGCTTGGGAAACAAGGCTCCATCTCTCCCCATGAGTGTTTGGGAAATTCCCTTTCCTCCACAATTTTTTTTTTACCCCGCATTAAGGCCATCAAAATGAACAAAAACCCCCCCCTTTTTTTCCCCGGGGGCCCCCCTCCTGGATCCCCGGGCAAAACAAAACTCAGCACTTTCCTTCCACCCACCCCAAATAGAGAGTAAAATGAGGAAATGGAGACCCTTTCTGATTGTTTAACTGGAGACTTTGGGTTTTCGTCTCTTCAGTTCCCCAAATGTCACGGTGGAACAAACTTTAGGGACGTTTACAGGTGAGTTTCCAATAGGGATAGGGCAGCCCGCAGGCAAGGGGGGCAGAAGCCTAATTTGGGGGAACCCCTGGCAATCTTTGTTTACCAAACCTTTTCCCCAAACCCTGCAATGCAGGGCACACAAAACAACAAACAGAGATCGGGTTAAAAATCATGGTGACGCTATTTTGCGTTCTCAAAACCCAAGTTTTGAAAGTGTTCTGGGCCCCAAAAAGACTTCTGGGGGATCCAAAAGGGCGAATGGGGAGCTGGCTCGTCACGCCATAGAGGTGTTGTCCTGCCCAGCGCCAGCGTCATATCTGAGCGGCCTTTAGCCCCAGCTGGAGGAGTCATTTCAGACAAACGCCCTCCCGGCCCTTTTCCCCAGATAATGGGGGATCGTTTTTACTTTCATTCAAAGATGAATTTAAAGGGTTTTGGGCTTTTGGGTGATGTTTTGGGCCCCCCAATTTCCGAGGTCACCGATTAGTTGCCGGGTCTTTCTTCACATTCCCCTTCAAACAGAAATGGTCCTCTTGAAAAATGTTTTTTTTAAAAGATCATTTCTTACTGCAATTTTTTTTTTTTCTCTTTTTCCCCAAAAGTTCTTTTGCTGGTTTTGTTTTGAGGAGACTGTAAAAAACACGAAGGTTTTTTGGGCAACAGTATTCCATTTTAAAACTTTATCTTAAGAAGGTTTTTGCATTGTCAATTTGGGTTTTTGGGTTAAAGTTTTCTTTTGAGTTTCAGCTATAATTATGGGCCTTTGGAACAGAAATTTTGGCTTTTTTAAGGGGGGATTTTCCCCACAATTTTTTAAAAGTGGCTGGAAAAAGTATATTTATAATTTTTTTGGGGGAATTTTAGCTGTCGAAAATACACGATAATCATGGGCCTTTTTACCCGAAAAAATTGTTTTAAATGGGGCATTTTTTCCCTTTACAATTTTTTTAAAAGTGGGGTGAGAAGTCATATTTAAAAATTTTTTTGGGGGCATGTTTGCTGTGAGATACAGCAATAATCCCTGGTCCTTTGGAAAAAGAAATTTTGGCCCTTTTATTTGGGATTTTTTCCCTCACAATTTTTTTAAAAGTGGCTAGAAATCATTTTTATAATTTTTTTGGGGGTTATGCTGCTTTGAAAAAGCCCGCAAAAACTACAAAGGGGGTATTTTAAAAAAAAAAAATTTTTGTTTTTAACAGACATTTGTTCTTCACAAATTTTCCAAAGTGGGTCAAGGGTTTTAAAAGCTTTTGGGAATTTTTTGGGGGGATTTTTTCTTTGAAATGCAGCTATTTCTACAGGTCCTTTTTTAAAAAAAAAAAATGTTGTTTCTAAAGACATTTTTTTTCTTCAAATTGCAAGAGTGGTCAAGGGTATGGGTTTTTGGGGCAGAAAAAAGGAATAGGGTAGGACACTGTTAAAAGGACAAATATTGCAAAATACCCTTTTTTTTTGCAAAATTTTTAACATTTGCTATCAATCCCTTTTATTGAGACAACCATTTAAAAACAATTAAAAAAAAAAGAAAAAAAAGGGCATGGGGGGATTCTATCCATTTTTTAAAAAAGTGTTTTTTTAGAATTTTAAAAAAAATAAAAAAATTGCATGTACAAAATAGTGGAAAAAAAATTCCTCTGAAATTTTTACAAGGGAGGGTACAGGAAAAAATTTTCCCCGTTTTAAAGGGTTTTTCAGAGGAATGGAGTATGGAGCCCCGGACAGAGAAAAAAAGTACAGCACTTTGAGTTTTAAAAAGAGAAAAAAAAAATGCCAGAAAAAAGGGGGACCCCGGGTGTAACAGGAGCGTTAACCACCAGTTTTTTCCCAAATGAAGCTCAATTTTTGGGGCCCCACTATTTCGGGGGGCAAAAAAGCTACCCCGGGTTTTACTGTGTTTCAGAGGGGGGTGGTGGAGTTTTTAAAACCCCTTTCCCCTTCTGCACCTGTTCTGCCGACAGTTTTCGTTGCTTTCGTCATCAGGGCATTTTAACCTGCGTGTTAATAGATGTTTGGGCCAGCCCGGGCTCCCCCCCGCACCCACTGTAACTCGGCCCTGGGTCATTTCTGTGGCACAGGACAGGTATATTCAAGTTTCCCGGGTTTAAAAAAAAAAGGTGGTTTTAAAAAACTCCTTTTTTCCCGGACTTTTTAAAACTGTGGGGTTTAGACGGGTTTTTTGGGTTTATGCTGCGGTCCGGACAGGGGGTTTTTTCAATTTCCCGTTCAACTAAAAAAGGTGGTTGAAAGGGCTATTTTTCCGGCCTTTTTTTTTTTGTTGGTTTAGGACAGGTTTAAGGGTCATGCTGCGTTCCGGAGGGTTTGTCAATGTCCAGTTCCCAATTTAAAAAGGTGGTTGAAAGACCCACTTTTTCGGCACTTTTTAATTTTGTGGGTTTAGACAGGTTTAATGGTTATACTGCGGTCCAGGACAGGGAATTTTCTCAATGTCCAGTTCAAGTTTAAAAATTTGGGTTTAAATTAAAACTGCCTTTTGGCACTTTTTTAAATTTTGGTTGGGGGGTTTAGGGTTTTAAAGGGGCATTTCTGTGGTACAAAAACGGGATTTGTGAAAAGGGTGGTTTTGAATTTTTTTTTTGTGGCTTTTATAGCCTAAGTGTTTGTGCCTAAGATGTTGCGGGAAACCATTTTTTTTGTTGTGGTTGTTAATTCCCAAAATTCTTCAAACCCCGTTTGGGTGGGAAGAAAGAAGGGGTTTTTTTTTTTGCTCTCCCATAGGACTTTAATGGTCATCGCTCATAATCGACTGCTCACTATCAAAAAACCTTTATCGATGGTGGCCGACTATCGACTATCGCCCGATGTGATAGCCAACGTAATCCCCAACATACTCTCAATAGCTGGGAAAAATGGCTCCCATTTTGGCCGTAAAGCGAGAGTCCAATAGGTGGAGAGCCAGAAGCATCCCTCTCCCCGGTGTGACATTCGGCCGTCACTGCCAGGAAATCACATGCTGCGGGCCATCTGCACAAGTGACCCCGGGGGGCCCCCTGCCCCCCATCTCCACTGTATACTGCCACGGTCCTGCGGGTCTCTGCCTCATTTCCCTACTCCATTTTTTACCTCCCCCAGCTGCTCCTCTCCCCCTCTCTTGCACCGGGGTAGAAAATCCACTCATTTCACAGAAAAATGCTTCTGCTCCAATGTCCTCCTCCTCCTCCATTTCATCCCCCCCGGATTTCATGTGGCCGCGAGTGTAGTCCCACATCCCCAACCCCTTGCCAAAATGATTTTTCAGCATCTTTTCCAGGACATGAAAGAGTGGAATGACGTTTTTCACCCCTTTGTCCGGCGACTGACAAAAACGGGGCCTCCCGAATGGCCCTCAACAAACGGAGGTGTCACGCAGAGTGCCACTGGCTGACACAAATTCACAGGGGATTTACCCCTTTGCCTGGATCATAAAAAAAATCGTTAATGGCCTTTCTCTGTTCTAAGTCGGCCAACATGTGCGGCTGGAATTCCAACGGGTGGGGAAAAATTGCATATCAGGTGTGTTGGGGGGGGTTCTGCCCTGCAAATCGAAAAGGGTGTTCCTGGGGTTTGTAGGAATGGAGAAGTGATGCACAGTTTCCTGGCCATTTCAGAATCTTCTGAAGATCGGGGAAAAACTTCAGGAACCTTTTCACAACCCGTTAACACATGCCCCATGCAGGGCTCATGGATCATCCCTCCCCGGTGCAGACGGACACCATGTTATCCCATTGTCCTCCAGGTTCCCTTTGCAGTTGGGCGGAGAAAGCCCCCACATCGATTTCTTGCTGTGACACGGAGCTGTTCCTTCCCTGTGTGATTCGTTCGCCGAGGCAAGCCGGTGTAGAAAAGCGTGAACCGCTGTTCCCTACACATGTGGTATGATGAGCAGTATTGTCGAGGCTGAGATGGTGGGGTGGGGGTGGAGGCGGAGGAGGGGAAGGCGGAATTGGGAGGAGCCTGTTTGACAAATGGAGGAGAAAGCGGCGTCTCCTGTCCAATTGTTGGTGGCCTGGGCAGGAAGCAATTCACCCAATGGGGGGTAAAGGCCTGTACTGCCCTTTACCGTAGTTACAGCTCCGACGTTCCGCGCTGCCCGGGACCTTGGAACAAACCCATAAATAAGGACTGGCCCCCTTTCGTTCTACGTATTTATGAAGTGCTGGTACTGCCCTTTTTGGAAAAGAAATTACGGCTTTGAGCTTCCTCACGGCCGCACAAACTATTTGTTTTTCTGAATGTGCGAGTAGCGTTGAGCGATGGTTGGCTACGAGATCGATCGATCGTCGATAGTCGGCCCCTATGATAAGATTTTTTTGATAGTGAGGTCGATTAGACGGAAAAGACCATTTAAAATCTATGGGAGAGCAACAACACCTTCATTTATTACCCCCCAAACAAAGGCGGGAAAGAACTAAAATTAACACCACAACAGTCAAATGGTTTTTGGTGCTACATATGTTGAGAGATTGGGGTTGGGCTATTCGAGATCGATCGATATTCGATAGCCCGGGCCCGCTATCGATAAGGTTTTTTCGATAGTGAGAAAATCGATTATCGCGATGCCCAAATTAAAGCTATGGGAGAGCAAAACCCCTTTTTCATTATTATACCCAAACAAGGCTGGGAAGTTTGAAATTAACCCCCAAACAACAGTCAAATGGATACCCCCCTAAAACTTGGGCAACACACGTGGGTTTTATAAAAGAAAAACCCAAAAAAAAAAAGTCACAGACCATTTACTTTTCCCGTCCCTTTTACCACAGCCTGACCCTTAAAAACCCGCATCCCCCCACAAATTAAAAAGTGCCAAAGGCCGAAAGATTTTAAAACCCTCATGTTACTTGAAAAATTGGACATTGAATATCCCTTTTCCGGAACGCAGCATGAGCCCCCAAAACCCGCATGACCCCCACAATTTTAAAAAATGCCGGAAAAAAAGGGGTCTTTTTAACCCCCATTTTTTGTTTCACTGGCAATTTACTATACCTGTCCCCCGGCCCCAGCAGGGGCCCCCAACCCCGCATTAAACCCCGATTAAAAAGTGGGCCGGGAAAAAAGGGGTCCTTTTAACCCCCATTTTAGTTTTTCTGGGGCATTGACTAAAGCGTCCCCGGGCCAAACATGAAACCCCAAACCTGCAAAAAACCCCCCCCCAATTTAAAAAAATGCCGGAAAAAGGAGGGCTTTCAACCACCATTTTTGTTGAACTGGAATTTTACTATACCCGTCCCTGGGGCCACACAAGACCCCAAAAACCCTTTATGACCCCCACATTTTAAAAAGTTCCCCCGGGAAAAAAAGTCCCTTCAACCACCACTTTAGTTTTTTACTGGACATTTTACTATTTTAAACCCGTCCCCGGGCCACAGCATGAGCCCCAAACCTGCATGCCCCCCCCCCATTTAAAAAGTGCCGGGAAAAAAAGGGGTCTTTCCAAAACCCCCAATTTTTTTTGAAAATGGACATTGACTATACCCCGTCCTGGGGGCCCCAGCATAACCCCGGGCCCGGGGTTAAAAAGTGGGTCGGTGAAAGGGCCCAGGCTGGGGGTCCGACAAACTATTTAAAACCGGGAGGTTAATAACCCTGATGACGCCAAACAAAAGAAAACTGTCCGTGCTAAGTTTAAATGCGGAAACCCCGGGGAAAATTGAGAACCCAGCCACCTCTGGAAAACAGTCCAAAAACCTGGGTTTGCGCTTGCCCCCCGTATGATGTGGACCCAAATTTTTGGGTTCACCTTTTGGAAAAACTGGGGGTTTAAAAGCTCCTGTTTACACCCAGGGGCCCCCTTTTTCTTGGGATTCTTTTTTCCCATTTTACTCAAAAGTGCTGGAGGAAATGGTTTTCTGTACTTTTTTCCTCGGGCCGGGGCCCATACTTTCCCTGTCCCCGAAAAACCAAAATCTGGGCCCTTTTTCCTGTAAACTTTCCCCTTTTACAATTTCCCAAGGGAAAAATTTTTTTAACAGCTATTTTGTACATGCAAGTTTTTTAGTACTTTAATTCTAGAAAACACATTTTTAAAATAGGATGGAATCCCACCATGTCTTTGTTTCTCTTTTTTTCATTGTATTTAAATGGGTTGTCTCAATACAGGGATTGATAGCTATGTTTAAGATCTTGCAAAAACAAGTCATTTTGCAATATGTGTCCATTAACAGTGTCCTACCTATTCCTGTTTCTGACAGCACCATCACCCTTGAGCCACTCTTGACAATTGTGAAGAACAAATGTCGGTTAGAAACAACATTTTTTAGAATAGGACCTGTAGTATAGCTGCATGTCACAGCAAAATGCCCCAAAAATTCAAGCATGACCCTTGAGCCACTTTGGTTAATTGTGAAGAACAAATGTCTGTTAGAAACAACATTTTTTAGAATAGGACCTGTAGTATAGCTTCATGTCACAGCAAAATGCCCCCAAAAATTCAAAGAATGAACCTTGAGCCACTTTGGTCAATTGTGAAGAACAAATGTCTGTTAGAAACAACATTTTTTAGAATAGGACCTGTAGTATTGCTGCATGTCACAGCAAATGCACCCAAAAATTCAAAGCATGACCCTTGAGCCACTTTGGTCAATTGTGAAGAACAAGTCTGTTAGAAACAACATTTTTTTAATAGGACCTGTAGTATTGCTGCATTTCACATCAGCTTGAACCCAAAAAATTATAAAAATGACTTCTCAGCCACTGTTAAAATTTGTGAGGGAGAAATGCCACTTAGAAGCCACATTTCTGTTACAAAGGACCATGATTATTGCTGTATCTCAAAGCTACATGACCCCAAAAAATTATAAATATGACTTCTCAGCCACTATTAAAAATTGTGAGGGAGACTGAGATGGCCGCATGAAGTGGTAGCTCCAGGGAATCGCTGCAATCTAAGGGCAAAAAATCCTGCATCTCCTGGCAGGGCAACCACAGAAGCGACACACAGCTCACCGGGACACAGGAAGACGTCTGAGCGGCAGCCGTCTTTTTTTTTCTCCCGCATAGGGGGGGGTTCCCCAAACAAACCG
>JAODAL010045604.1:0-31778 GCA_025379985.1 Phyllomedusa bahiana
TGTAACCCCTTCCCAAAATAGGAACCCCCTCTTTTTTCCAACATTGGGGAGCTATTCCCCCCTTGTGGGATATTTTACCCCCCCTTCCCCGTATCTAGGGAAGAAAAAAAATTTTCCCTTTGATTCCCCTTTTCCCCTCAAAAATCATAAAAAAAATAACATATGTTAACGGCTAGTTTAAAAGGTTCCCCCAGTCCGGAAAATTTTCATAAAAGGTATTTTATCTTCTTTTCAAAATAGTAGTCAGCGGAGTCCCGGCCGTAGGGGGCCCCAGCTGGAGGAAACCGGGAAAGGGGAAAACCCTTTATCCCGGAGCTCTGCTGACCCTTTCCCCAAATCCCAGGCTCTTGTTTATTGTTCTTTTGTGGCGATCGGAGACCCAGATGGCCTTTTTGGGGGCATTCCCTTTGGGGGAGTCTTTTTCACTGGTTTTCCCCTGAGGGAAATAGCTTCTCGCTTCCCCGGGAGAGTAATAGTAGAGGTGTTGCCACTTTTTTTATGAAAGATCTTTAAGATGCCCGGTTTCCGCAGGGGGAAATTTTTATCTTCTTATGGTAGAGGTCTGTACATATGCCAGAAAATGCCTTTCTCTTGCGTACAACCTCCGCCCAGAAATTTCCCCAAAAAACTAGAATTTTGGCCCCCTTTTAGCCCCCACAGGGAATGCTTTCTTGAAAGCCCCAATTATGGCTGTTTTGTCCGTAAACGCAAGGAAAATTTGGGTATAAAAATTGAAGCGGGTTTTGTTCCCCTTTCGGCCTTTCCTTTGGGGTTGCTTCTTTACCCTGCCACTTTTTACCCCTTCGATCCGGGCCCGGCTGGGTGCTCTCCTTTCCTTGCAGAGGTGCGGGATCCCGCAGGGGGCTTGGGGGAACTCTTTCTCAACCCGGTTGGGGTAACAATTCCTTTTTTGCGGTTTTTTGATTTTAAGGGTTAGGCCCCAATTATCCGTAAAATTTATTTTCCTTGACCTTTTTCTCCCGGTCTTCCAAACCCTTTTTCCCGAGTAGTTTTTTCCCCGTACATTAAAATTTTTGATTTTTGGGAAACCACACCTAACTGCCCTCCCTCCAGTGATTGAAACCCGTTCCCTTTCCCCTTTGCCTGTACACTCTGGTCTTTTAGTTTAAGATCCCGCTTGAAGGTTTTTAATTTGTGAGGGGGGAGACAGGTGTTGGCCAGCGTGGTTTTTATGTTTTGGGGGTATAAATTGGGGCCCCCTTCCCTGGCCAGTTTCTTTTTAATCGAGGAGGGGGGAGGGGTTCCTCTAAAATCTTACCCAGTCATAGGTGGGATCTTGGGCCGTGTGATATGACAGTTGGGTGGGGGGGGGGGGGTTTTTTTTTTGGGGGGGGTGGCCAAAATCCCGACGGAAAAAGGAAAAGGGGGGCCTTTTTGGAAGTGGGGGGGGGTTGGGTTCCCTTTTTTCCCCAAACCCCCTAATTTCTTAAAACTTTGCTTTAAAAATTTGATTTTTGCCAGGTTTAGGGAAATAATTTCCTTTCCAAAGAAAAACCCCTTGACCCCTTTATTGTCCCTTTTTCGGTTTCTTTCAAATATGGGTTCCCGAGAAGTCTTTGTGGGGCCCCTTTTGGGCGTTGCCCTAAAAACCAGAACACTTGGGGAAAAATAGGGGTCTTGTGGTAATTTAAAAAGTTCACCCGCAAAGGGGGTGCTGGGCTGATAAACTAAGGGATTACTGAGAGGGTCGGCAAAATTTTGTGTAATTTTTAGCTTTTCCCCCAGTTTGATGGTTTTCTGGTTGGGTTTTTGTTATGAGAGAGCTATATAGATAGACCTTTTTAGTGTAATTTAAAAGAGGGTTTTGCTGTCAGGGTGTTTAATTTTTCAACTTTCTCCCAAAATTGTGTGGCTTTGGTAAAAAACCCTGAAACCTTCAAGTGGGGGACAAGTTTCAAGGGTGTTGGGGTACAAAAGGGCCCCCCGGGGCTTTGTACCCCCGGGTTGTTAGTCCCGCGAGATCGTACCTCCCTCAGGGAGCAAAAATCTTTCAAAAACCCCCAAAACCCGCTCCCTTACAAAAAAGATTAGGGGCTGCCTTTTTGGAAAGCAGTGCCTTTTTTGCGCCGGGCTATAGTGCTCACCCCGTGGAGGGTATGGGGGTTAGAGAAATAGTTAATTGGGTGCAACCCCCCCTCCCTTTTTGGGCCCCCCCCACGGGTGAAACCCCGTCTTTGCTGCTCCTTTTTCCTCGCCCCCATGTTTTCCCCTTTTCAATGACCAAAATTTTAAGTCTCCTCTCGCCCATTTCCACCGGGAATCCCCCGCTTGCCCTTCCGTGGGGGAAGTCTTCTTGAACCGAGGGGCTCGGGCCCCCCCCCGGGGTTCCCGAAATGAAGTACCCGCGCCCGCGCGTCCTCTCCCGCCCCCTCCCTCTACAAAACCGCCGGAGGGCCGCAACCCCGCCCCCGATTCCCCCTCCTCTTTTTGGGTTTCCCCCAGCCCCCGGGGGCCCCTTAGGTTTCTTTTCGTCCGTTCTGGCTGCTTTAGATGGACCCCGTTTGGTGGAAATTTGGTGGGGGGGAGCTCCTCTCCCTGCTACATTTTCGTTGGCGCCGAAAACCCGGGAAATCCAGGGGGCTGTTTCAGTTTTCACCCTACCCGGGGTCCCCCAAAGGGGATCCTGAACCCATCAGGGTCCCAGTTTTTTGTTACAAGGGAACCAAAGAGCTATTTGGGCCCGGGTAAAAAATTGCCCACCTGCGCACCTCCTTTTGGGGTACCCATCCCCCGACCGATGGTTTGGTCGAGCGCTTTAATTTTTAAAACCCTTTAAAGGGGATGTTAAAAAAAAAAGGGTGGTGGGCCCAAGGTTTGGGAGGGATTGGGACCAAAACCCGTTCCCCCCCATTCTTATGTTTTGCCTCCCGGGGAAACCCCCAGGCATCCCCCGGTGTTCTCTCCCCTTTTGGGGTGCTATAGGGGGACATCCCCCCGGGGCCCCTGGAAATAGCCGGGGAAACAATGGGGGCAAGGGAAAACCCCTTACAGAAAGGTCATTTTTGCCTATATAACCCCGACATGCCCGGACAGGGATTCGGGGGGCAGTTTTGCCCAAATTTTTAAAGGGGGAAAATGTAAAGGGCCCCCAAAGAAGGGCCCCGGCCCCGGGGTTTACAACAGGACCGCAAAAAGGGGCAGGTCTTTTTTTAGGGCCCGGGGGGCAGGGGGCTCGTACTTGTACCAACCCGTAGAGGGGCAAGTTCCAAACTAAAAAAGGGAAAGGGGGATTTGAGGTTTTTGAAGGGTGAGTTGGAGGTGAATTTCAAGGTTTTTCCCGGCCCGGAAAAAGAAAAAAAACCCCCCCCCTTAACCCCAAAATTTTCCCCTTTTAACCTCATCAAAAACCCGGAAGGACCCAGGAAAAACCTGGGGGTTTAAAGGGGGAGTCAGGGGAGTCCCCAAAAAAGGATTTTTCCCCCCGTCCATATCGCGGAGTCCTTGTAGAGGTCCCGAGACAGGAAAAGGTTTGGGAGTTCCTACAGAGGAAACGAGGGGTTTTCCTGAAATGTCTGGCCCCCCAGATGTCATCCCCAAAAAGGGCATTGTTACCCAGCCCGGCCAAAAAAGGTGCGGTGAGGCCATACAGGGTGCCCGGGGAAACCCGAGGCAAGCCCTTTTAGAAAAAGTGAGGAAAATTTCAAACCCTGGGGGTAATGAGAAAATCCCAAAGTGGGTGTTTCCAGGGGCCCCTGGGGGTGGGGGATTCCCCAAAACCCGATGGTGCTTGGGGGGTTTTTGTAATGTCTTCCGCAAGGGTTAAAAAGAAGTCTCAAAATTCGATGCCTAAACCCAAAGCAAGGGTCCCACGAGCTGAAACGGGGGTTGGGGGGCCCCGGGGGGGTTATGGCCACCTTAGAACCCCCAAAAAGGGGGATTGCAGGTTCCCCTCACAAATCAGGGCCCCAAAAAGGGAAAAAAGGGATTTTTCCACCCCCCCAGGGACACTTCCCCCAATATGTCGTCATTCCCTTTTGGGTTTTCCTTTGGGGCCCCCCCTTTCGACCCTTTTAGAGGTTAATGGACATCATCCTGCGCCCCATAATAAAAAACTATGCAGGGGCCCCTTTTCCCCGGATTTATGTGGTGTTTTTACAGCGACGATTGGGGTTCGCATCGGTTTAAAGGGGCAAGCAGTCCCAGACGCGATAGGGGGCCGGCTTAACGGGCCAACCCCCAGAAGGTTTCGCAATTTGGGCTAGAGGAAAGGGTGCTTAAAACCCCGGGTAAATTTTGGCCCGGGGGGTTCATCAAACCCAGGTAGAAGCCTTTGAGGGGCCCTTCAAAATTGGGCCTCAAAACCCGTGTCCCAAAAAAAAAAGGTTTAGAGCCCCCCTTGGGGGGATTGCAGGTTAATACAGGGGGGTTTTTTTGCCGGGGCCCTTTTCCACAAAAAAGTTTTTCCCCTCTCACAAAATCTCAAACCCAAGGGGGAAAAACCAACCCCCTAGTAAAAATTTGGGGAACCCCCGGAGGACTGAGCAAACCTTTTGGGAAACCTTTAAGGGGGGTATTTTGTAAAAGGGCCTTTACTGGTTACCCCTGATTTCAGAAGGGAATTTTTTGTTCAGGACGGTTTTTCAGAAAGGTGGGGGGTTTGGTGCAGTCTTGGGCCCCAAAAGGGGTTAATGGGGGGAAGAGCACCCCCCCCGGGTAAAACCCCCAGCCGGAAAACTGTCGGCCGGGCAAAAAAAGAAAAAACCCCCGAAATTTTTGAGAGGGAATGGGCTGGCTCTGAAATTGGGGGAATCGAAGGCGGGTGAAAGGGACTATTTTGGGGGGGAGGAAATTTGGGTGATCATGATCACTTCCCCCTTTTAAAAGGGTTTGGGCCCAAAAAAAAAGGGAGAAATTGGGGCCCCAGGGGGGGACCCCGGGGGTTCCTTTGGGCCCCAACGGATTTTAAGTTCTTTTGTAGAACCCCCGGGTTTCCGGTCTCAACAAACAAAAAGCAGACGGGATTATCTTAGAGTAATAGTTTCGGGGCACAAGGTGCTCCCGGCCCCCCCCGGGGTTTTAGAGCAGAGGGGGGGATATGTAAGGTGGCATTTAACAGGAAGGGTGTACAATGGGTGCTTCCCGGGCCCGTTCCCGGCATGCCCCTTTCAATGGGCCAAAAACAAATTGCCCCCAAGGTAAGGAGGGTTGGGGGGAAAGAAAGGCCAAAATTAATTTGGGGTGTCGACAGTTTTGGACTGTCGACTATGTTTAACTTTGGTTTAAATTGTTTGGGATGGTTCAGCCCCTTTCCCCCGGGTCGGCCTTTTTATTGGGAGTGAGCTTTGAGCAGGGTGGGTGTTTACTTCCCCTGACTAAATCCGGGGGTTTTCCCGGAGTTTAAAGTCAGAGGTAAGCTGGACTATGGGGTTTTTCAACCCCTGGCCCACCTTCAAGCCCTTGGGGTGGAGTCCTGCTGGAAAAACAGCGGGTGAACTTGGGAGCGGGCAATTTAAACTGAAACCCCTTTTTTAATTTGAGCCCAGGAACCCGGGGAGGCGTTTTGTTTTTTTGGTTTTGTTTTTTGCATGCCTTGCATGGGGTTTTAAATTTCGTTTGTGTAAATAAAAAATTTTAGGGAAACCCTGTATTTTCACCTGGGGAAAAACGTCTCTGTCTTTGCCTGGGAAAATTGGGGAAAGTCCCGATCCCAAGGGGCGCTAAAGCTCACTATTTTTTATATTTATAATTTTTATATATTTATATTTTAATATATAGGAGCTTTCCCCCTCACCCTTTTGGGCCCCCATTCCCTTTGGGTCAGTCCCGGGGTCCCCTACTTTTTGAATCGTGTGGTACACCTATCACGCGGGAACAAAGGTATTTTGAAGCTGGCCTAAGCCAGATTTATTCTTAGCAATTGATTTAAAAGTTTTCAGCGCACAAAAAACAAAATTTTAAAAAAAAATTTTTTGGGCCATCTTGCCATTTGTACTCATAAAATAGATACCCTCTCTTTCAGTGGCACCACCAACACATTACTAACACAGTCCAGCACAATTTTAGAAACTTCCCCCAAAACCTTGCGGGCCGAGCTCTGCTCCCAAAAATTTCCCGGGAGCAAAAAAACCCCCCTGTGACCCGAATTTGCAGGCTTTTAAAATTTGGCCTCCTGGAAACCTTTGGGGGGCCAAACCCAAAACCCGCGCTAAAAGCCGTTCCGGGAAAAAGGGAATCCAAATTTTAGCTGCCCTAGCAGCCATGGGTTTCTATGGCTATTGGGCGCCCAAAAAAAAAAAGTTGCCTACCCCACCAAAACCAGGGTTTTCGGTGGCACGTCTTCCCCCAGAGGTATCCTGCTGTACTTACCAGTGGGAGGAAAAAAATGCGACCACCTAAGGTCATTAGCTTTGAGAAAGGCTTTTCTTGCACAGCTAAACCCTTACAAGGGCATGGGGCCAAATTTCACAAATTTTTGTTTTTTTGGGGTTTTTTAAAGGAGTTTTCTGTGGTTTTCTGTGTGTAAAAAATATATATGCGGGTCTCACACAGCATTTACATATGTAAAAAACACGTGGGGCTTCCCTCATTTAGCTGCATGCTGCCTGCACGTGGAAGGGAATTTGGGTTTTAAAAACGTTTTACTCGATATAAAAACATTTTATGATCACCCTACTTTTAACATCGGCCCGGGAAATCAACCGTTTTGCCCCCCCCCCCCCCCCCCCCCCGAAAATTTGGGGGGGGCGGATATAAGATGTTTTGATAGGCCCTCCTTTCCCCCAATTTCTCTCGTTTCTGTCATGGGGGAAAAGGGGCAATTTAAACAGGTTTTTAAAAAGGGGTGTTTTTTGTTTTTCGGCCCCGGGGGGCGGTTTTTTCTAAAATACGCAATCTGTAAATGTTGGGGGGTTTTTGTTTATGAAGTGTATGTGTGGTAGAAAAATGGGACCATTTTTGAATAACGAATTGAACCACGGGGGGGCCCCTGTTTATTGTTTTTTTAGCCCCCACTTTCCAAAAAAACCAAAAGTTTGTCTTTAAAAAAACGGTAGCGAAAAACCTTTTGTGTTTTGGGAAGGGGGGGTCAAACTGGGGCCCTCCAGCTGTTGGGAAACTACAACTCCCATCATGCATTTGTATAATCTATAACAGTGGGCATGATGGGAGTTGTAGTTTTCCAACAGCTGGAGGGCCGCAGTTTGACACCTGTGGTGTATGGGAACCTGAGGCAGATAAACGTCATTTCACCACTGCTAACCAAGCTGCATCAGCAGAAAAGGCTTAAATTTTCACAGTAGTATCGGAAATGGACCTCCACCAGATGGCAATGGGTTGTCTTCTCTGATGAATTACGTTTCTGCTTTATCAAACTAATGGACGTTGGCGAGACGTTGTCAGACGAGAAACATCAGAGAAGTGCAGACAAAGAGGCAAAAAGCAAGGGAGAAGTAGGTTGGGCTTAGGCTTCCAAGTCCAGCAATGGGTGGTTCACCCACAGACTAGAATAGGAGGCAGCATAGGAAGGGCACATGAACATCAGAAGTGGACCACAAAGCAATGGAAGATGGTGGCCTAGTTTGATGAAACATGTTTTCCCATCATGTGGACACCCAGGTGCATCTGTTACTTACACAGGGAAGAGACGGCACCAGGATGCACTAAGGTAAGAAGACGAACTTGTGGAGGCAGTGTGATGGGCACTGTTCTGCTGGGAAGTTTTGGGTCCTGACATCATGTAGATGTTACTGTGACACCACCTACCTGCACATTGTCCAGACCTAGGCCACCCCTTCATGCCAGCTGGATTCTCTAATGGCAGTGGCTCCTTCACCCACACTGCAAAAAATTGTCCAGGAATGAAGAACATGAAAAAGAGTTCAGGGTAGTGACTTGGCCCCGCACATTCTCCAAATATGAATCCAGTTGGACATCTGTGGTATGGGCTGGAAAACAAGTTCCATAAATGGAGGTGGCGACTCACAACTTACAGAACCTCAAAGGATCTGTTGCCATCATATTGGTGCCAGATACCACAAAAAAAAAAAACATTCAAAGGTTTTGTGGAGGAAAATGGCTCAATATATTCTAGCTATTTTGGTGGCAGAAGGGGGACATACACAACACTGGACCGGTGGGGGATGGGTGTGTGTTATATTATTAATATGTCTCAGATAGATGATGGTATATTAGTGTTGTGATCTGGTATTTTAGTCTTGTGTTCTCAAGTCATAATACATTTAACATACAATATTAATTGGTTCCAGGATGGCCATTGTATGTTGAAACCATAACTGAAGCCCAAAAATGTACCAAACATAATGCAAAATAAAGATATTAAAGGGGTTGTCTCGCTACAAAGAATAGCTTTCAGATTGTAGGGAACACAAAATAAAGACATTTTCCAAATATATTGCTTTGTTCCTCTGTTTTCCCTAAGGAGATACAAGTGAATTTATGACCTCCCTGGCTATTTCAGTTCCCTCAGTAACGGACCTGTAAACAATTCTCCCCCTGCTGTTTGTTCAATGAGATAACAGTGAGTGACATCATCACACAGGTCACAGCAGTGTCCTGTGCTGCTCAGCAGTAAAAAGCTTGATTTATTTAAAATAAACAGAACTGTAATTAGGGCTATTGTTTGGGGATCAGATAAGAAGTCCTGTTAGTAGTTTGAGAAGCTAATCTGATCTAATTAGCATCTGAAAGCACAGCATGGCAGGGAGCTGTACAAGCATGGAGCTTATGCAAATGAGTCAGTCTGAACCAGGAAGTGACAGAGTATTTCATTCATGCATTCTCTGAAACTCTGAAGGGAGACAACTCCTTTAAGTAGCTAACATCCAGATACAGCGTGTCCTTCCATATTACATCAGAAAGAGCTGCTTTTAGCTAGTATTCACTTTCTATGATGAGGATAGGAGCTTTTTTGGGACATGCACTTTATAAATAATCTACCAGAAGAAAGAAAATGGGGCCCTCACCTGGTGCCCATAGGAGCCGCTCATCCAGGCACACATAAGAGCAGTACAGGACATGTAGTACTGCACTGTACTGTAGAGAGGCTCTATAGACCCCCAATCACTGCATGCACTGCACTAATACATGTAAGAGCAGTACAGGACATGTAGTACTACACTGTAATGTACAGAGGCACTACTAGACTACTAATCACTGCATGCACTGCACTAATACATGTAAGAGCAATACAGGACATGTAGTACCGCACTGTACTGTAGAGGTGCTACTAGACCACCAATCACTGCATGCACCTCATTAGTAAATATCAGGGCGGTACAGGACATGTAGTACTGCACTGAAAATATTGTATCCTAAGGCCATTGTAACTTGAAGGACCACTGTATTTCAAGGTGCAGATATAGTGTATATCTGTATATGTATACACACAGCAACACCTGCATCACACATGGATATTGTCAACGAATTTACGGATTTACCAAGAACTTAAATTTTTTAGTTTGAAAAAAAATGTGGAGCATGTAGTGTAAAAAAAAGGTTGTATTTTGTAATATGTAGGATTTCCTCCAGCCCGATGCAGAGGGTGTTTTATGCCCTTATTTTTCTATTTAATTTTTAAATAATATGGAATAAATTTTAGACTTTTAACATTTAGCTCACCTTAGGGTGTGCTGGATTAAACACCTTCTGACTTTGGATTGTTTGCTTTGTTCCTTGCCTGGGACTGCACCCCAGAAGAGATTATCGCTTGGCGTTCGTGTTGATGTGGAGTTGGTGAGCTGTGCAAAGTTAAATCTATTCTATTTACTTGCATTTTATAACACTAATAAACTGCTTTGGTCTCTTCTGCTGCCCCCTGCTATATCTGACTTCCTCTTAGACAATCATAGAAATAAGCAGCAGACATGTTTTATTTCAATGAAAGAGCAGCAAAGCCAAAAGGCTTTTATTTTTATTAGAGATTTTTTTCTTAGGCTAAATTAGTGTTGTGTCCAGGCTCACAAAGTCTCGGTTTCACATTAGAAAATAAATATATAAATTACTATATTCACACGTTAATTACTTGAGTGCTAACTAGATTCTAAATCCACTTAAATAAAAGACCACCAAAGGATTTGCCGATACGGACAGACCTCTAGACTATCCATGGAGAAGGCCGTGGTTGCTTTGTCACCCCCATTTCCATATCCCCGATGTAGTCACAGAACATAAATGTGACTATGTTCCCATCACGCTACTTTGGCTGTGCTCAGATCTAAGTCAAACTCTATATCTAAAATATAACCTTTATTTCTTACTTATAAAATGATAACCCATTATAAAAACATGCTAGGTAACCTTGTCACCGCTACACCAGAAAATTATGAACAATGAGATATCTATCCCTCAAAAAGACCCTACACTCACCTATAACAGGTACGGTGGTCGTCCCGAAAGGGTCGCCCCACTTCTGGAGGCTCGCCCTATTTAAATCCTGTTAAGTCCCTTGCTTAGAAGAAGTGTACACCCATTATCTTTGTATCTGGCAGGAACATCATCGCTGCTGCTACTTTTAATCCTTGTTTGGTCCATGTTCCCCTGATGTATTAAACGGGGGGAAACGCGTTGGGACAATATGGAGATCAGAAGGACTAAGGTGGTATGATATCATCTTAAATGTATGACTAATTGACTATATCTTTGAGCCTAATCTCCTTTGTCAGTAAATTTTAGTTTATGAGACGTTTTCACATCACCTGTTTAAATCTATGACAATTACAGAAAGTATATCTCTTGTGTTCAGTGTGGTCTAAAGATACCTTAACCTGATAGATCCCTTTGATATATCTTGTTCAGTAATTCAGTGCTGTTATACAAGTGTTTATACCATTTTGGGTGTACACTTCTTTTAAGTAAGGGACTTAACAGGATTTAAATAGGGCGAGCCTCCGGAGGTGGGGCCGACCCTTTCGGGACGACCACCCCACCTGTTATAGGTGAGTGTAGGGTCTTTTTGAGGGATAGATATCTCATTGTTCACAATTGTTTGGTGTAGTGGTGATAAGGTTACCTAGTATGTTTTTATATTGGGTTATCGTTTTATAGGCAAGAAATAAAGGTTATATTTTAGATATAGAGTTTGGTGTTAAGGTTGCAGTGACTTGGTTTTTCACAAACTCTCTTAATTTCAACGAATGGTTTGTGTTTTCTGTGCTCAGATCTCCCATATCAATTAATGGATAGTGCTGCAGACATGTGACCACCTCTCCATTCCCTGTGACCAGCACAGACCAGTCATGGAACAGAAGTAGCGTGATAGGAATACCCCTTTAAGGAGCATTAACCGTGATGTCGTGAATCATACTTCCTCTTGTAGTCCTTTTCCTGGTAATACTGCTTAGACCCCTTACCCTCCTTATCCTCCCTTCGTCCCTTGTCTTGCTTGAAGTACTTATACTGTTCCTCTTTTTCCTTTCGGTATGGCTTCCCATAATCCTGTTTCTTTGGGTGGTCATATTTCTTTTCTTCATATTTTTTCTGATAATTTTTCTCTTTGTAGGACTTTTCTTTTACATCTGCAAAAGGCTTACTTGGTTCTTTGGGCTTCTTATGAAACGGGAACATGTCCCTTTTTGGAGAACCCTCCTCAGCTATTCGTATTTTACCAGCTTGGGCTTCCATGTATTTGCTTTTGGCTTTTAGCCCCCATTGTCCTCCTGGCTTTGGACTCTCTTTTTTTGCCTCCGTTTTCTCTTCCTTTGGGGGTTCTTCTGTTATCACATCTTCTTTGGTTTCGATCGTTTCGTCCTCATCTACTTCTACACTGGTTGGTTCCTCTTCTTCGTCAGCAGGTGGCTCTGCTTCCTCTTCCATTGGAGGGTCTGATTCCTCGACATCGGAAGATTCTGGTTGCTCTACTGTAGGCAATTCTGGTTGAGACGAATCAAACCAAGCTTCGAAAAACCATGGTTCAGGCTGATGGAAAGAAATTTTTAGATATCACAAACATTTTTCTTTTTCTTTTTTACATGAAAGGCAAAAGTAAATTGAGAAGAAACAAAACCAAGAATCAGTAGGGTAGTAAGAACAATATGGATATTAAAGAGGTTGTCTCACTACAGGGATTGCTGCTTTTTATGTTCAAGATCTTGCAAAACAAGTTACTTTGCAATATATGTCCATTAACAGTGTCCTACCTATTCCTAGATATCCCCTCTTGTATAGGCCGTATCAGCTCCTCAGGTCGCTATAGCTACAGACCTGTTTGATCTCTCATGATAGGCTGCCAGCACTGGTTGCTATAGCTACAGACCTGGCTTCTACTGCAGCCTAGTGGAAGCCAGTAAACACGCCCCTAAATTCAAAATGTAACCAAGAAAACAGGACTGAGGTAAGAGGACTCAGTGTAGTAAGACAACCCCTTTAAGGTGGATAGCTCTGCAAATTCTAGAACTACATCGGCAAAACGTGAACACTTCCTCATCCAGTCAAGGGCATGACAGAATATTGTCGGAATGTTTATTGACTCTATGACCTTGATATTTAACCCCCAACATTGACGGCAGCACCTCTATGGTTTTACAGAGAAAAATAGTTTGGAAATAAAGACGTCATTGAAGAAGGGGGAGGATAACTAGTCTTATAACTAAATTAAAGAGTCATTCCACTGCAGAGATGTATCCAACTTTTATACCATTGGTTTCAGCATATCCGAGTTAGGCTAAAGCTGGGTTCTGACGATGCTTTTTGATGTGTATTTTGCAGAAGTTTTTGAAAGCCAAAACCAGGAGTGGAGCATACAGAGAAAAAGTACAATGAAAAGGCTTGTACCTTATTCTTGTTTTGGATCCATTCCTGGTTTTGGGGTGCGAATACTGCTGCAAAACACAATATTCACAGAGCAGAGCAACAAAATTTCCCATTAAAACTTAGCATTTATTGAAAATTAATAATAAAAATACCCACATTTTTCTATAAGACAGGTCATACATCCTCACTCAGGTGTCATACATCTATGAGAACTGTGAAGATTACTGTGATTTCGGCGCGCCTCTCGCTCGTATTAGAGCGCAAATACGACGCAAAATGTGTGCCGAAATTACCCCATGTGAACATAGCCTTACATCTGCTGTACTTTCCCACTGGTGATATTAAGCAGTGGAAACGCATCTGGGCTATTTAGGTCTTAATTGTTGCAGGGTTGTTTGAGGATGCACTAGGGTAAATTAGTGGGGTCGCCCTTTTTGGGGCGGGTTCCCTGCAGATGGACACATTAGGAATTGCCTAGGTACTGTTTTCCTGATAAAAAAAAAAACCTTTTGCACCTTTTGGCTGTTTTTCTTCCTCTGATGGAAAATCACCATTTAAGAACAGGATTTGGTGATTATTTCAACCCAGTGACACCAGGGAACCTCAACACTCTGGTTGGTTGAGTGATGTTTGAGTTCATGACCTATCTTATAGAAACATTTGGGTATTTTTATTATTAATACTCAATAAATGCTAAGTTTAATGGAATATTTGGTTTCTCTGCTCTGTGAATATTGTATTCTATATCACCACATTACTAATTAATTGTCTGTGAATTTCTGCTGCAAAACACCCATCAAAGAACAATGTGTGCACCCAGCTTAAAAAAAGGGTTGTCCAGGTGAGTAATTTCAGGCCAGTTGCTGCCGATGCTCTCGTCGGGTCTCCTGTCTGCTTCCGTCTCCTGTGGCCGGCTCATGTGCTGTGCCGCAGTCTTTTCCTCAAATCAACACATGGAGCCTTCACTTCCGCACGGTGATTTCAGGAAAAAGCACATGAAGGCTGCCTTCCAATTGGCAGCTACAGAGCGCTGGGAACTTGAAGTATATGGAAGAGCTATAGAGAGCAGAGGCAGTGCTAGAATAGAGAGGAGAATGACAACAAAACACTGACCTGGACAAACCCTTTAAACATTGCTTTCAGGGGCGTAGCTATAGGGGGTGCAGAGGTAGCAGTCACTACCGGGCCCTGCAGTCTGAGTGGGCCCAAAAGCCCTCCTGCCACATAAAACATAAGGAGACACCAGTATTGTAAATGGCACAGGGTAGCTGGGGGGACCATTTCACTTTTTGCACTAGGGCCCAGAGGCTTCAAGTTACGCCACTCTGCTTACTGTTAAAGGGGTTTTGCCACGAAGTAAAATTGACGTGGGAAGCTTGCAAATGAAATAACAAACATTTTCACCATTCATCATTATTAAAAATTCTGCACCGTTTTTGTTTTAGCTGCTCCTTTAGTGATCCATTGTTTACAGCTCATCTCCAGGGGATACGACCAGGGCTGAGAGCTCCTTAGTCCTGGTCAGACATGCTCAGACATCACTTCTCCTCTCAGGCAGCTACTGAGTGTTCAAACCCCAGGTGCTGTCATTCTACTTCCGTCCTCTGTTCTCCATAGTAATTAGTCAAAGGCCCCGTTCACACGGCTTATTTGCCGACGGATTGGCGCCGTATTCCGCGCCGGATTTGCGCTTCAATACGGCGCCAATCCGTCGGAGTCATTACGGTAATCCACTGCTCTCATAGAGAACAGTGGAATCCGTCGCTCCTCCCCGCTCGGCAAATCCGCCGCGGGGGGAGAAAGCGACATGCACATTATTTACGGTGCGGACGCGCCGTAAACAATGCATTGTCTATGGGGCCGGGAGCGGCGCCCCCGCCGCGCTCCGGCCCCGCCCCGTCCCGCCCTTATTCACGGCGGATTTGTGCGCTCAATACGGCGCACAAATCCGTCGGAAATAAGCCGTGTGAACGGGGCCAAAGAGTGCAAATAAATAAAAAGAAACCTCAATGAGGTCTGTGCATTGATAAAGAGAAAAAAAAAAACATGTTTGGTTCCTGCAGGGATTTGAACCTAGGACCCTTGTGCTGTGAAGCAAAAGCATTACCTCTCAGCTACTCGCAATGCTTTACATAAACAGACCTTTCTTTGACTAGAGAGAGGAAAGGCCTGGTGATGTCATCCTGCTGGGTCACATGATATGCAATTCAAACAGATCACACAAGCCCCCTTCTGAGCACACAGAGCTGAAGAGCTGGATACAGGAGGTATGAAATGAGATCGTGGCAATACCCCTTTAATATGTAACCAGGGCCATGACGACAGGTAGGCGAAGGCAGCGGTGCAAGGAAGAATGGCGTGGGCTGAATTTTCCATTGAGGGGGCTCTATATACCTTTTTTGCCTAAGACACCTGTCCTGTATGCAATCTTCATGTTCTTTCACTACATTCCAGAACCAACTTTGTTTTGATCAATCTTGGGATGCAAGGACTATTATTACACTGGAAAAATAATAGATTCAAGTAACAGGATCCTATATTGTATAGTGCAAAACTGCAAATCAGAGTCCAGACTTGCAGCACACTCAGTAAAGACATGCAAGCAGGCAATCTGGGAGAAAAGCTACTCAGGAGCTCCCCTTACAGGTTCCTACCCGTATGTCATCTGCAGCAGAGAGTTTTCAGAGGTGTCCTGGCTGCGTCTATGGCTGTCACCTTTACATTCCAGGCAGTGGATGCAGTTGGTAACAATTTCAGAGCTATCCACAGTAAATACATTTTATATATATATACATACACAACACACACACACACACACACACACACACAGTATCTCACAAAAGTAAATACACCCCTCACATTTTTGTAAATATTGTATTATGTCTTTTCATGGGACAACATATTGTGGACAGTTTTGGGCACCAATGGAAAGGAAAGACATTGTGGAGCTTGAACAGGTTCAAAGGCGGCAACAAAAATAATGAAAGGACTGGGTGGACTGCAATACCCAGAAAGATGAGCAAGATTAGGGTTATTTAGTTCAGAGAAAAGACGGCTTCAGGGAGATGGGGCATAAAATATGTTTAAATATATCAAGGGTCAATATGGAGATCTCTCCCAAGATCTATTTATACCCAGGATTGTATCTAGAACAAGGGGACGTCCTCTACGTATTTAGGAACGAAGGTTTCTACATAAACATAGAAAGGGATTCTTTACTGTTAGAGCAGTGAGACTGTGGAACTCTCTGCCAGAGGAACTTGTCATGGTGAATTCACTAACAGAGTTCAAAAAGGATCTGGATACATTTCTAGATGTAATAATATAACAAGTTATAGTGACCAGGATTCTGGAGAAGGGTCTGGATACATTTCTAGATGTAATAATATAACAAGTTATAGTGACCGGGATTCTGGAGAAGGGTCTGGATACATTTCTAGATGTAATAATATAACAGGTTATAGTGACCAGGATTCTGGAGAAGGGTCTGGATACATTTCTAGATGTAATAATATAACAGGTTATAGTGACCAGGATTCTGGAGAAGGGTAATGTGATCCAGGGATTTATTCTGAGTGCCGGATTAGAGCTGGGAAGGAATTTTTTCCCTAAAATGAGGACAATTGGCTTCTACCTCATTGGGGTTTTGCCTTTCTCTGGATCAATACTATAGCACAATAGGCTGAACTGGATGGAGGTCTGTCTTTTTCCGGCAGTGTAAATTTGGTGCCCTCAAAATAACTCAACACACAGCTATCAATGTCTAAACCGCTGGCAACAAAAGTGAGTGCACCCCTAAGTGAAAATGGCCAAATTGTTCCCAAAGTTTTAATATCTTGTGTGACAACCACTGCTGCCTTAACTCTCATGGGCATGGAGTTCACTAGAGCTTCACAGGTTGCAGCCACTGGAATCCTTTTCCACTCCTCCATGACATCACGGAGCTGGTGGATGTTAGAGACCTTGTGCTCCTCCACCTTCCGTTTGAGGATGCCCCACAGATGCTCAATAGGGTTTAGGTCTGGAGACGCTTGGCCAGTCCAGCACCTTTACCCTCATTTTCTTTAGCAAGGCAGTGGTCGTCTTGGATGTGTTTGGGGTCATTATCATGTTGGATACTGCCCTGCGGCCCAGAAGGACGGGGATCATGCTCTACTTCAGTATGTCACAGTAGAGCCACAGATGGCAGCACTCATGCAGCCCCAAACCATGACACTACCACCTACATGCTTGACTGTAGGCTCACTTGTCTTTGTACTCCTCACCTGGTTGCCGCCACACACGCTTGACATCACCTGAACCAAACAAGTTTATATTGGGCTCATCAGAGCACAGGACATGGTTCCAGTAATCCATGACCTTAGTCCGCTTGTCTTCAGCAAATGGTTTATGGGCTTTCTTGTGCATCATCTTCTTTGCCATGAGGTGCCATGTTGAACTTCCAGTGACCAGTATGAGAAAGTGTGACAGCGATAACAGCACATTTAACACACCTGTTCCCCATTCACACCTGAGAGTTTGTAACACTAACAACTCACATGACATCGTGGAGGGAAAATGGCAAATTGGGCACATTTTGAATATTTTCACTTAGGAGAGTACACACTTTTGTTGCCAGAGGTTTAGACATCGATGGCTGTGTTGAGTTATTTTTAGGGCACACCAAATTTACACTGTTATACAAGATGTAGACCGACTACTTTACATTGTATCAAGGTGTCATATCTTCAGTGTTGTCCTTTGAAAATATATAATACAATATTTAAAAAAACGACTTACTTTTGTGAGATACTGTAAATATATATATACCCCTTTATTTTCTTGCGGCAGTTTCTTTTACAATATTGACCCTAGAGCCTCTTTCATGGGGTTTTCCAGTTTATACTCATTTTGTATACACCTTATTTAAAAATTCAGTTGAGAGAGGGGTCTTCTGTTCAGGATCCTCATTTTTTGGCTAAACTGTAGAGCAATTACAAATAGCATCTCTCATTCTGCAGGACCTGTCCTGTATCACACAAACAACTCATTGATACAGACAATAGAAATTGTGTAATGCCTAGTTTTCCCTGTGGTGGCGCTGCAGGAAAATGTAACAGATTATAGCTAATCAGTTTCCAGCAAGGAAATACTTCGTGATCAACTAATGGTAAAAGGACTCAGGGCTGTCATTACGGGAGTTGGTGCTGCTGTACGGGGCACGGCCAAACTGAGAAACAAGAAGGGGGATTATCTTAATTGTATGTGCATCGCAAATACATGCATATAATTCATACATGCCAACTTTTGAAAGTAAAAAAGCAGGAGATTTGAAGGCGGTGTGCGTAGCACGCTGCGCCAAAAAATTGCATATCCACGCCCATCTTGCATGTAAGTCACGCCCCCTTCGAAAAAGCCACACCCTACTCCACCTAACTGTGTAATGGCTCTGGAAGAAAGCTAAATTAAGGTTTTGGCGTCACCCAGCTTCCCTGGACTGTTGGATTGTCTATTCAGCATCCAGGAGAGCTGGGAGATACCGCCAAACTGTGCCCCAATAGGTAGGTCTCTCGGTGGCCTATGTGAACCCTGTAACTAGGTAGTAGCCTCCTGTAGCCAGGTTAATGCCCCCTTCTAGCCAGGTAGCTGTTCCCAATAGCCAGATAGTGCCCCTTACAGCTAGGTAGTGCCCCTTACAGCCAGGTAGTGCCCCCAAATAGCCAGGCAGTGCCCCCCAATAGCCAGGCAGTGCCCCCAATAGCCAGGTAGTGCCCCCAATAGCCAGGTAGTGCCCCCAATAGCCAGGTAGTGCCCCCAATAGCCACTTAGATGCTCCTTACAGCCAGGTAGTTCCCCCAATAGCTAGGCAGATGCCCCCTTTATCCAGGTAGATGTCCCCATGAGCCATGTAGATGCCCCCATGAGCCAGGGAGATGCCACCTTTATCCAGGTAGAGGCCCCCCTGAGCCAGGCAGATGCCCCCTTTATCCAGGCAGATGCCCCCTTTATCCAGGTAGATGCCCACATGAGCCAGGCAGATGCCCCCATGCCAGGCAGATGCCCTCATGAGCCAGGCAGATGCCCCCATGAGCCAGGCAGGGCCCCTATAGCTAGTAACAATAAAATAATAAAACCTACTTCACACTCCTCCCCTCACAAGCACTCAGTCACTGCACACACACCCCTCTCCTCACAGGCAATCAGCCACCTCCCTCCCCACACACACAGCCTTCCCTGCACTCACCTGTCCTGCTGGCTTCCTAGTTTTTCAAACTCTGGGAAAGGGGGCGGAGCTTCATGGCTCCCATTAAGCCCCGCCCCATCCCCCCGCAGTGCTCTCGCAGCTTCCTCTGAAGCTAGAAGAGCATTGCCGGACAGCGGCACAGGGCAGAGACTGTAGGGCAGCGTCAAGAGACGTAAAGAGACACGGCCCAATGCCTCTGTGCACAGATAACCTCCAGCTTCTCTAAAGAGGCAGGAGCTTATGCCACCCTAGCGGGGGGTGGGACACGGCCCCCATTAGCGGGAGTGACCCGCCAAAAACGGGAGGGTTGGCAACTACGATATACTTAAGATGTACCATGGAACAGAGAGCACTATCCGCTTCCTGCCCCTGCCATATGCCACTGCGCAGGTGGTGCCATAAAGTGATGTAATCGCGTCCCCTGCGCAGCTTCCTGTCCTAGGCCCCACGTATAAAGAGGCCCAAAGCAGGCAGACATGCTGGATAGAACGTGGAGGGGTAATTTTTATTTATTTATTTATAATGGGGAGCATATATAGCTACCTACCTCCTGGGAAAGCATTTATAGCTACTTACCTACTGGGAAAGCATATATAGATACCTACCTACTAGGAGGGTCAATATATAACCTTGATACTGGAAGGCCCTATATACCTACCTCTTGTGTTGGGCCCTATTTACCTAACTACCTATTGCGGGCTCAATATACCTAGCTACCTACTGAAGAGGAATATATACCTACCCGCATCCTTGGGGGGGCCTGTTGAGCTTCCTATTTATTTTATGGCCCAATATACCTAGCTACCTACTGAAGGAGCCTATATATCTACCCATCTATTGAAGGGCCTTATATACCTAGCTGCTAATTGGGGGGTTATATATACTTACCTTTCTATGGGCGGCACTATACACCAACCTACCTGCAGGGGGCCCTATGGGACTATCAATCTATATACCTACCTACTTACTGGGAGGGGGGCGCTATGTACCTGCCGACCTACCGAGGGGGCTTATACAAATAGCTACCAGGGGCCCAAAGGTAAGATGATAGAAAAATTATGAGTTTCAGGTGTTTGTGTTGTAAATTCTGCAAGGACGAGTGGTGGCCGGGAGAAGTCCTCATGGAGACTGGGAATATCTATATAGTCAGCCCTGGTTAAACTCTGCGGTGTAAAATACAACAAAAAATAAACCCAAAAACAATGACGCTATCGTATTTTTCTTAGTGTTCCTCCCTACAAAGAATTTTCTTGTGGAGAGGTGGTGAGAGGGCAGAGCTTTGGCTGTAGGGGCCCTGAAATTTCTGATGGTGGCTCTGGAAGGACCCTTCAAACAGGGACTGTCCAAAGTGGAGAACCCCTTTAAGCTACACCGTAGATTTCTATGCATCATATATCATTAACGAAATGTATTTCAAATCTATTTTATGTAGCGCTAACATATTCCCTAGCGATCCCGGTCTCCTTTGTGGTTTATAATTTTAATTCCAAATTAACCTATCATTGTGTATTTCTTTCGTGGAGTGTTGGAGGAAACCAGAATACCCATCCAAAACCCATACTAACACAGAGGGAACACACACACTCCATGCAAAAGTTGCTCTTTGTCAGATTTAAACTCCAGGCCATAGCACTGCAGGGAAATAGTGCTAACCACTAGGCCACCATTTAGAGCACTCTTGCTAAAAAGGTGCATTTTACCAATTCTGGATAAATGAAAGGACTTATTAGCATCAAAGCTGAGGACGAAGGCTTAGCATTTTTTTGGCTGAATTTTTGGCCCTCGCATGACCCATTAAAGTGAAGGAAAGGTCGTGTACAAACTCAGTTTGAGATGTTCCAAGGTTAGAAGGCAAAGATTGCAGATGATCTGTCACAGTCCTAGTAAAAAGCTGAAAAGTTCAAAAGTTAATATGAGCTAAGACCGGGAGTCCTTGGCCAGGTGTAACAAGATTAAGCACCTGAACCAACAAGCTTTGTGCAAACTTCCATGATGAGAAAGGAGGAGGGAGACAAAGTGAGCGTCTTCTAGATTTGATTTCATTCCCTAGATGCCACGGTAAATGGAGGGTGTTGCTGGTATCGTTGTTTTAGTGCTCATTTATTATTTTGCCATAGATAGGTTCTTACCGGCTCCTCACTTTCTTCTGTCGGAGTCCAGGCCTCAGCTTCTACATCTGTTAAGTCGTCATCAACAGTATCTGAGGAAAAGAGCGCAAAACTTAATTAAAGGGGTTTTCCAATTACTTACCCCTCTGCCACACTGTCCGGAAGTACTTACTTGCTCTAGCACCCTTCTTCAGTGTTCTCTGCCAATTCCCCACCAATGATGTTCACCCCCGTGACCATTAGCCAATTCCTGGCCTTAGCAGTCACATGGTGTACACGCCCCATGGCTAATGGTCACGTGCGTGATGTAAGTAACATCATTGGTGGGGGACTGGCAGAGAACACTGGAGCACATGAGCACCATATTTCTTTTAAGCTCAAAACGGGTAATGTATCTCATTAAGGAGAGACACCATGTAGGATGCAGCGACACACTCCATTAATTGCTCCACTGAAAATTAAATAGATTCTAAACTGCTCAAGGGAAATGAACTAGAACTCTTGCAGCACCACCTATTGGATGTAGCGTTCCTCACAACCGACTCACTGAGCTTTGCATTGTAAATGGGATTAGAACTAACCAGATATTAATCTGCAGACAGCTGTTTCGGGGTATTTGCCCTTCATCAGTGCAGAGTAGAGTACAGGTTGGCTGGGTGAAGCTAAAAAGGGGTAACATTCTTCATTACCGAGAGGCACCCCGTAAGTATGGGAAGCTTTTTACACCATTAGTTGCTCTACTGCAATTTAAATATATTCTAAAGGTCTCATGGGAAATGACCTAGGACTCTTGCAGTGCCGCCTATTGGATGTAGCGTTCCTTGCATCACAACCAAGTCACTGAGCCTTGCTTTGTAAATGGGATTAGAACTAACCAGATACTCATCTGCAGACAGCTGCTCGGGGTGTTTCCCCCATGAGAGCAGAGAAGAGCACTGGTTGGCAAGAGGCTTAGCTCATTTCTCATCATTCCCTTCAGAAAATCTTTTTATTTCAGGATAGTGGAGAGAGAGGGTAAAAATAGCTGGGAAGCCTCTGCTTTCAGGTGAATTGTAACTCAGCCTTCTCCAGCTTCTGTATTGGTCATTCCTATGAAACAGACCTGGTAAGGGCTAGTTTAGGGCTAGTTTAGACTACATTTATGGCGTACGTAAAACGCATACATTTTGCTACCAAAAAACAATACTGGAATGTATAGTTTTCCTTTTTTTTTTTTTTTATCCATTATAGTCTATGGATACGTCAGAGGAGCAGACTTGACTCTGTTTGCTCCATACACTGTTTTCCTCAGGTTCAAAAAAGCATAGTTTCTTATGTTATTCTGACCTGCAAAAAACCTATATGCTATGATACTAGATTTTTTTTTCCCGATAGAAGTCGATGAGCGACATATGCCAATGTAATGGTATACACTATTTTGTATGCATTTTTATCAGAAATCATCACATGATGATAGAACATTGTGTTTTTTTTGTTTTTTTTTTAACAGAAAGCAGATACAAAAATATGCTAACATACCCCTATGCATTTGACGTATACTTTAAGAAACTACAGACTTACAGAATAAAAAGTATATGTTTTGATACTTTTTTCAGGCATACGTTTAAAATAAAACGTTTTCTATGCTGTATGCTATAAACATAGGGCCACATGTATGAAACGGTTTTGGTCGAAACCTATGGGCAAAAAGTGAGTTTTAGACCAAAACTGTTTCATACATGTGGCCCATAGTGTGAACCTAGTCTAAACCATCAGTGATAAGGACCAACAGTGAAGGTTTTATGCAGTGCAGAGATAACTATTTTGGTAATAGTTTACTTTTGCTGCTGTTAAATTACATTCTCCAATTACTTCTTTGGGAATAATTCACAAGACAGGTAAGCAAATTAGTTCTTCATCAGATGAGAGCTGCTTTTTTAGCTCTATGTTAGGTAGTTTGACGCAATAGGGACACATCTATGAGTTCTAATAGGCTACTGTCAGACTGCATACAGCATTGCCGTTTATTGTATTTTTCCTTGTGACTATGGTAAACCTATAGACCCCCACAACCCAAAGGAGGCTAAAAGAATATCTTTTTGGCCTCCATTCAGGTGATATTCATCTGAAATTGCTGGACTAAATATTACAGAGAGCTGTAGATGTATTTTTTTTTTTTTAAAAAAAACTAACATATAACCCTTGGTATGGTGACAGCTACTGAGCGGCATCTTCTAAAAAAAATGGTTAAAAAAAAAAAAAGACAGGAACTAATTCCCATTCTTTTCAATGCAACTTTAGTGGCATGCAACAGAACACCATTCAAGTTAGGGCCACCGGGCGCCCTCCAAGAAACCATGACAAAAATTTAAAAATGGCGTCCCCCCCCCTAACTACTCATGTATTTTTCCCTGGCCGTATGATACACTGTACAATTAAAGTGTGACTTTCGACGGGTGAAAAAGGGGGTTGGAAAGCTTGAAAAAAAAATCGTTCAAAAACCAAAATTTGAAACCCAAAATTTTATGGCTAAGTTCACCCCGGGGTTTTAAAATTGGGGGGCATTTTGCGGGTTTTACCCGCGTCTAATTCAAAACGAAATGCGTCCCCGGCCTTATGGAATCCACATTTTTCATCACGAACTATGGGTTACGCCTTTCCCCCCCCGCTCGCACAAAATGAGACGGGGGGGATAAGTACATGTCAAATTTTTCACCGCTTTTCCGGGCCCCGAGTATTGACCCTCAAGAGGAAAAAGGGGGGGCACCCCCTCCCCCCCCCATCACGGGAGTACGCGCTGAAGCCAAGAGCTCCCGAACAAAACCCCGGGTAAATTTTCGGGGCCCTACTTTATCCTGCAATTAGCCGGGGAAATTAAACCTATAAATTTTGAGGGGTTAAAGAAATTAAAAATAAAAAATGCCAAAAGAGGGGTCATCTTATAACTATATGTTGCAAACTAAAAGGTCGGAACTTTTTATCCAGATGGGCAAAATTAAACTTCAATTAAAAACATAATTTCCCCCTGGGAAATTTTTTCAAAAAAAGGGAAAAAATTAAAAAGGGGGTTTTTCCAAAAATTAATGTTATGTGGGAAACCTTTCCAAAAAAGGGGATTTTTAAACATTTTTTAAAAAATATGCGATTACAAAAATTGCGGGCCCGAGGGGCTACAGGAGCCTTACCTGCCCTTAGTTTTCTTAAAAACTTCTATTAGATAAAGAAAATGGGCTAAAAAGCGCTGGCCGGGTTGCGCAAAAGCACACTTCTTAATTGGGTGAAGCTAGCTTTAAGAAGCTTTTAAGGCCCCTGGGGAGGAAAAATTTTTTTGTTTTTTTATCAGAATCCCCAAATTTAAATGTGAATTTTTCCGATAGATCCCTGCTTTTAAAATAAACAGGGGAAAAGGGAAAAAGCTTTCAAGCTGCTGTGGAGAAAAGGGGTTGTCTTTTTGGGATACAGGGAAACCACTATTTGTAGTTTTATTATTTGAGTGAACATTTTTCACACGATCCCTTTATCCAAAGGCTTTTGTCTCTGGCTGTGGGCTCTAGCTCTTCAGGGCCCCGGGGTTAATTTTTCATTTATTCTTAGGAAAAAAGGGGCGTCCTGGCAAAAAAACCCCTTTTAAATTTTATCCAAAAAATTTTTTAACAAACAGACCATAAAAACCCCCAAATTTTTGTAAAAACCCGGAAAAATTTTGGGGAAACCCTTAAAATAAATTCCCGTATAAATTTTGGAGAAAAAGGGAAATTTTGGGAAATGCTACGTGAACTGGGAAAAAAAATTTCAGAATAATCATCAATTCACTTTCTCTAGTTTTTAGTATAAAACGCAACGCCAAACACAAAAACACTAACCCAAATAAAAATGACAAATAAATTTTATTTGTTAGTTGGAATTTCTGCTTATTTGCCTTACTTACACCTGTTGGGGGGGTTTTTATTTTCTTTATACATTAATGTATTGTTTTACAAAAATTATAAGTTATTTTTTATACTTGGGGCTCACTTTCCAGCAGTTATTCTTCAGTCATCCAGCACCGTCTTTTTATTTGCTTTTGTGTATTGTTATATTTGCTTAATAAAATATATTTTGTCATTTTTATTTGGGTGAGGCTATGTTCACATGGCTTATTGTGGCACACATAGTATGCGCCGCAATAAGCCGGGTGTTTTGGAACCACGCACTGGTCAGCGCGTAATTCCAACGCACGGTGGGGAGGGCGGGCGCCGGCCCCATAGACATGCATTGTCAGCGGCGCGTACTCACCGCTAACAATTGACATGTCAATTCTCCCCCCGCGCGTACAATACGATCGTATTGTATGCGCAGAGGGACGACGCGTAATCCATAGCTCTGTATTAGAGCTATGAATTACCGTAATTGCGGTGTGCATTTCACCGCGTATTAAGTGCAATACGTGGCGAAATATGCGCGCAGTTACCCGAGTAAATAAGCCGTGTGAACATACCCTTAGTGTTTTTGTGTTTGGAGTTGTAGGTTATATACCACTTCCCTTTGTTGATTTATTGGCCCTACTCTCATTGGCGGTTATATTCCATAAGCGGGCAGCATTCTGATCCAGAGAACGATATACTGTAGCTACCATACACCCTATAAAGACCTTCCTAGTTATAACGGAGGACTTACCCCGAAAAGGGGCCCCCGTTCCTCAATGACTTTACCCTATAAAACCCTTTAAAAAAATAAGTGATCAAACCAGTAAAAGTTTTCCAAGCCAGCTAGAATACTCTAGTGAAGTAGGTTATTCTTAATCTTTACCTCTCTTATTACATCCTGTAGATTTATACATCTTTGTTCTCCAGAAGAACTGCAATTGTGAAACATGTTGGGACACTCTGTTGCATTACTGGTTTAATTAAGGTGCAGGATTTTAAAGGGTAAAGCCGTTGAAGGAATGGGGGCACCCTTTTTGGGACACGTCCTTCACTATAGATTGGAAGGGCTATTTAGGGTGTATGGGAGCTATATTGTCCTTTGCAACAGGACGTTGTCCGCTTATGGAATATACCTGGTAAATCAGTGAAATACGACAATGGTGAATATTCTGCATTTACTCAGGTCACGTGAGTTATTTGCTATTTTCCTTTTTCTTCCCTATGCATATAGAATTTGCTTTACGTGGGCTTACCTGTGTTCCCCGTTTTATCAAAAATTGGGGGCACTTACTGCATGGTTTGTTTATTAAAGAGAACCTGTCACATAGATTATGCCCCCCTTGCTGAGGGCAGCACAAGCTAGTGTCAGACCTGCTGTTTCCAGCGCTGTGTCCCTTATTCTGTAAGATACTGTAGTAATCTGCCATTTTCAGCCAGAAAAGAGTCATTCAAAGAGTCATGAAAAAAGTCATCTGGGGCTAGCCTTTGGTGGGTGGGGCTATCACCTGCTCATGAATAAGATTTGAGCATTAAATGCTCTAAAACTCCAGCCTCTTACAGAATAAGGGACACAGCGCTGGGAACAGCAGGTCTGACACTGGCTTGTGCTGTCCTCAGCCAGTGTGGCATAACCTATGTGACAGGTTCTCTTTAAATGTATCAGAGTAAAAGTTAAGTCTTAAAGGGGTTGTTTCGCTACATCGATTCATCATACCTCAGTCCTGTTTTATTTTTTTAATTTACTGGTTTCTGCTGGCTATTACTGGCCTGTCATAATGAGCTGCTGAGGACACCAGGTCTGTAGCTGTAGCAACCAGCACTGGCAGCCTATCATGAGAGATCAAACAGGTCTGTAGCTATAGCAACCAGTGCTGGCAGCCTATCAGGAGAGATCACACGGGTTTCTGTGCATATAGCGACCAGCGCTGGCAGCCTATCAGGAGAGATCACACAGGTCTGTAGCCAGAGCGACCTGAGGAGTTGATACAGCCCATACAAGAGGGGATATCCAGGAATAGGAAGGACACTGGTAATGGACATATATTGCAAAGTGACTTGTTTTTGCAAGATCTTTAATTTAAAAAGCACCAATCCCTGTAGTGAGACGACCCCTTTAACCTTTTGTCAAAATTCAGTTAATTATATAGGTCGGAACTACCCTTATTTATAGCTCCCACAGACACTGTGAGCCCCGTATTTGCCAGCCTCATCTCAATGAGAATGCAAAATATTTGAGTTAAAATAGAGATGACAATTATTAATTAAAGTAGAAAAAATACTGATCAGAAAAATACCCACAAATACTAAATAGATCGACTGTATATTCCACGTCCTGTTGCTCTTTTCAGATCTGTATAGACCAATAGCCTTAGTAGGTGCATGGCGGTTATCACAACATCATTCTCATTTATCGATCATACCTTGAAGAACCTGAAAGCCCATACTGAGAAGGGCGGCGATGGCAGCGACAGCGAGACATCTATTGAGGGTAATGCCATTCCACGGAGAAAATTCCTCCTCTCTCACAGGACCGACACTTTTGGGCTCTGGCTTCTTTTTCATTGCTATATGTTAGGTGCTAAAAAGAAAGGAAAATATATTCCTTACCGATCCTGTATTTATGTATTAATGAGGGTCAAATTCTATTGAACTATTAGAATAACAGTTTAAGCATAAAAAAACCCAATTAAAACAGACACTTTTATTAAATACACATTCACATCATCATGGCGTATTACTCATCATTCCCCTGATGAACCTTTCTGATGAGGGGAAACGCGTCGGGAATTAATTAATATTTACTGTATTTTCTACCTTTACCTACTTAAGGATATATAGTGGCCCGGTTTAGGGATAAGTAGGGTCAGATTATATTGGGGCCGCCCTCATCTGGGCGATGACCCCATAAAATACCCTCTTAGGGTTAGTTAAGGGTTGGAGCAGGGATAATTTGTTTATCTATATTGGATTATAGGTTTTTAATCTCTTTAGGATACTGTTTCATCATTTGAAATTATCCAGGATCATCGGTATCGTGAGTAACAATATTGTTAATAAGAGATTTGTGTATTTTTTTACCTTGCCTCCCTATATAGTAGGTTTGGGTAGTGAAAAGTATCAATATCAGTATTAATATATTAATATCAAAAAGAGGGGGTTTGGGTTTATATTTCAGCGTTTTATGTGCATTTAATAAAAGTGTATGTTTTAATTGTTTTTTTTTTGTGCTTAAACTGTTATTCTCTTGTAATACCCTGATTGCGGATATCATTTGGTCAGTGATTAATGAACTATTAGAATATTGCATTATACGGATTAAATGGGTTTTACCATTTCTTAGCTACGAGCCGGCCTCAGAAAACGGGGAGATGGCTGAATTTCCGCTGCTCTCCCCATTTATTTCTATGGTAGGTCCAAAAATGGCTTAGCGAGTGTGCTTGGGTATATTCAGAACTCTCATAGACATGAATAGGGAAGAGCTGGGAAAGCATGGCCATCTTCCCTTTCTTTGAGGCTGGCTCCTATCTGCTACAAGCAGGACTCAGAAGGGATTTTGTGAAGTGCTAAAACCTCTTTATGGTTTAAAGCAGTGTTCCCCAACTCCAGTCCTCACGCCCCACCAACAGGTCATGTTTTCAGGATCTCCCACAGAATGCACTGACAATAATGACTTCACCTGTGCAATGCTAAGGAAAGCCAGAAAACATGACCTGTTGGTGTGCCTTGAGGACTAGGGTTGGGAACCTCTGGTTTAAAGTATTTCCTACACAAAGGTTTAGTAGAAGAAAGAATACGGTGTTAGAAAAGAAAGTCTAGAAGATGTTAAAGGGGTTTATCACTATATTTAAAAAGTTGCCTACTGCCCATTACTGCTGTAAGATAAAACAAATTAACCAGTACTAACCTCTCCTCTTGCTGCTTATCCAGCCCCATCAGCACTCTGGTGTCCACTGCTGCTTCCCACTGTTCTCATCCCATTCATGGCTCAAGTAACCACCAGTGATTGCCTCATAATAGTAATAATAATCTTTATTTATATAGCGCCAACATATTCCTCATGGTTATATGAGCCATGAATGATTCATTATCAGAGAGGCAGAGACCAGCAAGCGAAACTTCAGCACCGCTGGAACGGTGACACCAGATGAGGTACATGATGTTGAATTTTGAATTTAAAGCAGTGGGGGAAGATGGAGGAATGGGACGCAAGTTTTAAAAGGTAGTTTTTTTTCTTAAAAGATATCATTTTTATTTTCAAAACAAGAAAAAGACGGATCTAACAATTGTCAGTGTGATTAACATGAGTCAATTGGCAAAACGCATCGCTGTTCTCCGGGAGATACCGATGCTCTTTTGAGGCTCTCCTGCCTTTTTCCCGCATCCGCTTAAGAAATTGACATGTCAATTCTTATTGGTTTACACAAGTCAAAGCCCATAGGAGATAATGGAGTCCGCTTTTGGCACCTGTCCAAAAGCGCTCCACACTCCGGGTACGTATCAGCTGCGCTATGCATCCTGAAAGCGGAGGCGAAAAGCGCAGTGGGCGGCTGGACGGGGATCGGTGGTGCGCGGCGTGCTGTGATCGCAGGGGTTTCGGGGTGAGTGGCTGCTGTGGATACAGGGGATCGTGGTGACGGCGTGCTGTTGATCGCGGGGGGATCGTTGGTGAGCGGCGTGCGTGGATCGCAGGGGGATCGGTGGTGAGGGGCGTGCTGCAGGGGGATCGGTGGTGAGCGGCGTGCTTTGGATGCAGGGGATCGTGGTGACGGCGTGCTGTGGATCGCAGGGGGATCGGTGGTGAGCGGCGTGCTGTGGATCGCAGGGGGAACGGTGGTGAGCGGCGTGCTGTGGATCGCAGGGGGATCGGTGGTGAGCGGCGTGCTGTGGATCGCAGGGGGATCGGTGGTGAGCGGCGTGCTGTTGAACGGTGGTGAGCGGCGTGCTGTGGATAGCAGGGGGTTTCGGTGGTGAGCGGCGTGTGTGGATAGCAGGGGGATCGGTGGTGGCGGCGTGCTGGGGAAATCGTAGGGGAACGGTGGTGAGCGGCGTGCTGTGGATCGTAGGGGGATCGGTGGTGAGCGGCGTGCTGCAGGGGGATCGGTGGTGAGCGGCGTGCTGTGCAGCGCGGGGGGATCGGTGGTGAGCGCGTGCTGTGGATCACAGGGGGATCGGTGGTGAGCGGCTTTCTGTGGATCACGGGGGGATCGGTGGTGAGGGGTGTGCTGCGGGGGGATCGGTGGTGAGCGGGGTGCTGTGGATCGTTGGGGATCGGTGGTGAGCGGCGGCTGTGGATCGTAGGGGGATCGGGGGGGTGAAGGCGCGTGCTGTTATCCAGGGGATCGGTGGTGAGCGGGCGTCTGTGGATAGCGGGGGGATCGTGGGGGAGGGGCGTGCTGTGGATCGCAGGGGGATCGGTGGTGAGCGGCGTGCTGTGAACTGCTGCTGCTGGGGGATGAAGTGAATTGAACTGCTGGGGGATAAGGAGAGAGAGAGAGAGAAAGAGAAGAGAGAGAGAGAAAGAGAGAGAGAGAGAGAGGGGGGAGAGGAGAGAGAGAGGGAGATCGAGAGAGAGAGAGAAAGGGGGGAGGGAGATGGAGGGAGAGAGGGAGAGAGGGGGAGAGAGAGAGAGAGAAAGAAAGAAAGAAAGAAAGAAAGAAAGAAAGAAAGAGAACGAGAGAATGCACGCATTTGGAAAGCGGATCCGTAAAACGCAAGTTAAACAGCATGCAATACGGATCCAAATAAAGTATCAACTGTTGCATTTTTCGGATCCGCTTTCCGGATGCGTTTTTCACCTATCAAAAACTGATCCATAAAAAGGATCAAAAACGTAGTGTGAACAAGCCCTAAGGGCATGTTCACATGGCGTTTTTCAGATCCGTTTTTGGATCTGCTTTTCAGACCCAAAAAATGCATCTAACGTGCTTTCAATGTAAAACACACATCAGTGTTCAGACGAGTGATCGCCAATGCATGTTTACTTGCGTCTTTTCAATGCATTTTTGGGTTCCGTTTAAAGAATTGTCATGTCAATTCTACTTGCATTTTACGCAAGTGAAATCCCCATAGGAAACAATGGAGAGCGTTTTTGGAGCCTGAAAAACGGATCCAAAAACAGAACACCCTTTTGGGTAGGTTTTGGATGCGCTTTTCGCATCCGAAAAACGCATTGGATTAAAATGTGAAGGTCTGTGATTTGAAAGAAAACGCATTGAAAAATTGATGCGAAAAACGCATGCAAAAACGATTGCAAATCATATCAAAAAACGCATTTGCAGATGCGTTTTTGGATACGTTTTTTGGATGCAGTTTGGATGCAGTTTTCAATGCGTTTTTCATTTAATGAAAAACGGATCCAAAAACGGATCCAACACGCCGTGTGAACATACCCTAAGATCATGTCATTAACAAGAAAAAGAATCAAAGCATAACAACAAAACTTAGCCCTACTGAGTCCACACTGTTAAAATTTTAAAGGAACAGAGAGAGCACTATGATTAAATATCACTAGTAGTAATATGGTATAACTGTTCCATTTATATCAGAGATCATCTCAACAAAATCGATATAATTGTATTTTGTAGAACTCAAAAAGTACATGAAAAGAGATAGAAAGTTCCCATGTGTTAGTCTAACAATGAAATTCACCTAAAATATTTAGAATTTATCCATTCGGACCATCTGTTCCCTATTTTGGCCGCTAAATGCGGTGGAATGATTAAACATGTTTCAGAATGGAATTGTATATTCATTCTATTAATTACTTCAGTAATCGCTAAAGGGGTAGGCAGTTTCCAATATGAAGCTGTAAATTTTTTGTTACCAACTATGAAAATA
>JAODAL010045605.1:0-31778 GCA_025379985.1 Phyllomedusa bahiana
TTCAGACAGGTATTAAAGATATGCCCTTCATCAGGCAGGGTATATGTATATTGTCCCTTAAAGGATATTAAATATGGGGGGATCAGGCAGGTATATAGATATATGGCACTCTCAGGGAGGTATAATAATAGAGTACATCTCCCGGCAGGTATATAGAATAGGGTCACTCAGGCAGGTATATAGAATGGTCACTCTCAGGCAGGTATATGATATAGGGCACTCAGTCAGGCAGGTATATAAAATAGGGTCCCCTCAGGCAGTATGTATATAGCAATTATAGGGTCACTCCAGGCAGGTACTAGATATAGGGGCACACAAGCAGGTATATAGCTATAGAGGCTCAGGCAAGTATATAGCTAGGGGCCACAGGCAGGCATATAGGGGCTCAGGCAGGCGTATAGTGGGCTCCAGCAATAGCTAAAGCATAGGGGCTCAGGCAGGTATATGGAGCTCAGGCAGGCTATGGGGCTCAGGCAGGCGTATGGGGCTCAGGCAGGCGTATATGGGGCCACAGGCAGGCGTTTATAGGGGGCCACAGGCAGGCGTATGGGGCTCACAGGCAGGACAGATGGCATAGGGTCACAGGCAGGCGTAATGGGGGCCACAGGCAGGCATATGGGGACCACAGGCAGGAGTAAGGGGCCAAGGCAGGCTACGGGGCCACAGGCAGGCGTATATGGGGCCACAGGAGGCGTCATGGGGCCACAACAGGCGTATGGGGCCACAGGCAGGCATATAGGGCCACAGGCGGCGTATGGGCCACGGCAGCGTATGGGGCCACAGGCAGGCGTATAGGGCCACAGGCAGGCGTATGGGGCCACAGGCAGGCGTTAGGGGGCACAGGCAGGCGTATCGGGGCCAATGGATGGCTTATGGGGCCACAGGCAGGCTTATAGGGGCCACAGGCAGCCGTATGGGGCCACAAAGGGAGGCGTATGGGGCCACAGGCGTAGGGGCTCAGCAGCTATGGGGCCACAGGCATGCAGTATGGGGCCACAGGCAGGCGTATGGGGCCACATGGCAGGGTGTATGGGGGCCACAGGCAGGCGTATGGGGCCACAGGCAGGCGTATGGGAGGCCACAGGCAGGGGCACATGAGGGGACCACAGGCACGCGTATGGGGGCCACAGGCAGGCGTATGGGGGCCACAGGCAGGCGTATGCGGACCAGAGCAGGCGCTATGGGGACCTATAGGCAGGCGTATAGGGGCCACATGCCATGCGTAGTGGGGCCACAGGCAGCCGTATAGGGGAAACAGCATGCAAAAATTAACATTTAAAAAGTAATCTACTTACTCACCTTACCTGCTTCCCAATGCGCTCGCTATCCACCGGCTGCCTCCTCCGGCGCACAATCCCGCTGTGCACCCTAAGGAGAGCAGCGTCGCGATGACATCAACTTCATCACGACCTGACCACCTGAGCCGTGCGGCGGGTCCACAGGCGCTATGAGGGACCGATGGCCTCCGCTGTGTCGGCCTGGCTTACCGAGGACCCAGCGATCCTCCCGAGTGAGCGGGTCCGACACTGTCCAGTGGACAGGGAGCGCTCGTGCATCCTCTGCTCCGCAAAGCGTCAAAGAGACCAGTACCGCTCGTGCTTCAAGGCAGGGAGGCCCATGGCAGCGGCCTGGAGCCCGGTGAGGTTCGGGGCCCTGTCTGCGTCCCTAAGTGACAGGCAGAGTTGGCGCCCTAGGCGATCGCCTACCTCTGCCTACCCGTCGTCCCGCCTCTGTTTTCCGTACTGAAGCTATAAATATATAGCTTCGTACAGTTCTAGTGTGCCCCGCCTCCCGCACTGGAACTGTACGAAGCTACAGATTTATAGCGGGCAAATTAAATATATAGCGAACAGGGCTGTGCTAGTTGTCGGGCTTAAAATACGTCAGACTTCCGACGTAGCCCCGTTCACACATGTCGCCCTTTGTGCTTTAGTTGCCAATAAACAACTCTCGTGGTCATTCTCATAAGGTGGTCTGGTCATATAAGCGTGTCCTCAATAGAGGACAGACACTGCCACACTACAAAAGCTTAAAGGGGATTTGCCGAGAGCTAGATTCTTACCTCTCTTGTTAGTACAGGCAGAATGTCAACAAATCATGCTGAGTCACATGAAAGCTGCGGGAGAGAGAGGAGGGGATGAATGAAGAGCCTCCAAACTAAGGAAATAATAAACAGTACAAGAGTCTATTTCACAATACAGCAAGACACCAGGCTCAGACTGGCCACAGTCAGAGAAGCCTGATCTGCTATAGAAGCTTATGTAAACAAACCATGGAGCTGAAAGTGAGACGCAGACAGGCAGAGCACAGAGCTGCATAAGGGATCGTGTGACATTGTATCACTGAAATAAGCAAACATAACTTGGGCTCTTGTATAACAAAGAGAACTACTAATCAATCACAGCATGCTTGAAAGCTTCTTCATTTCCCCTGTACATCAATAAAGCAGTATCTAATCACACTACAACTATTTTTTTCTGTTATACAAAATGAAAACATATTGCTACCCGGTGCCTTAAGAAACTTCTGCCCTCAGTCCTCAACAGATAAGAAGGCTCTCTCTGTGCAAGCCAGTCCCCACTTTTGTCAGGCTGAACATAGACGCATTGAGAGTAACCAAGGGCATTATGGAAGCTTTACTCTCTCATCTGCAATTTTTGTAATCACATATAATTTAGAAAAGGATGATATAAAAACCCATTTTGGATGGATACCCACGTCACCATTACATTGTGGCAAAACCCCTTAAGTTCCTTTAGGTTCGGATTATGAAGCTATAGGTATCCAATATGTCACCATATGGTGCTTCTACAGGAGGATGCCTTCATAATACAGTATTGGTGAGGAAAAAAATTGGAATAGTCTGGGCTTATAGTGTGGCCTAAGGCTGCCGTAACACAATGCTGTGCGGTAGTCAAATACTTAGTCAAAATCGGGATGTCCAAACAGGAAACCATTTTAGAATCCTCTTCTGAGGGACAGATGTCACCTGAATCCGCTGTAAATTTGGCTTTTTACGGTTTTTGAAGCCAAATATTTCCATTTATTTCTTTTCAGGATGGCTAATATTAAAATGAAATGTATCGAAATGAACTAAAATGTGACATATTTTCAACCCCCTCTGAAGCAAGATTTTAAGTACCCAATCCCGTCTCTTTATGACACCCACCAAAAAAATGAACCTACTTCTCTACACGTACATAATCCCATTTGGCATAGGATATAAATGGACACTTTATTCTTAAACTCATTTATCGCCCAATGACACAGAAATGTTTCCAATTGATTATATCATTTACCTTTAATTGAAGCCTATGTATTCTAATGCATCACTCCGTTATCCCATTAATTGATTTCTTCAATGGCTTACAGTATTCAGCCCATGATAAATTGTACAGATAGTAACTATCAGCCATTACTTTATTTGTTACCCATTGATTTCTTATTACTTGATGAATTGTGTCATTGATTATGCAATTTTTCCTGAGGCACCTTTAATTGAAGTCTGTAAATTCTCTAATGCATCAATCCCATACATCCCATTAATTGGCTTGCCTGACATGCAGGTGGATTGGACAGGAGACATTACGGGCGTGGAGCACGGGCCTTATTGTTGTAATAATTCCTACTTCTGATCTGTGGAGTAAGCAACTGTAAAGTAGTATTACAAGTGCTTGAAAGTGCTTTGTCTTTATTACACCGCATATGTAACAAATTGTGCACACTGGATCTCAGCCCTACTTTTGGCGTTCTTGCTGGGAAAACTTGCAGTTTTTAAGTCAAATATAGTCACAGAGCTCCATTCACATGATGGAGGCCCAAAGAGTGTAGTTGTGGCCAGTATCCATCAGTAAACATTTTCTACAGCATAGAAAAGCCCGAAAGATTGTGCTATAGTGTACAGTGGGCCACCGGTTCCACTCCCTACTGTTTAACCCCTTAGACGCAGCAGCAAGCGCAGCTGCGACATCTAAGTGAATGAGAAAGGGGACCGCGTATCTTGGCACGGGGGTGCAGATCAGTTTGCATGGCGACTGGACGCCTAGTGAAGGCTTCCATTGCCGTCATGTTTCCTGTTTTACTACTTTTTGTTCAAGAAACAAGTGGTAAAACCGTCAACTTCGTTCTCCCTAATGCATTAGTTAATACAATGCAATAGGCTGTACTAACGATCACGCCCCCAGAGCTCAAGCACCCTAGGGGAACTCAAAGTACAAGTTACAAAACAAAGTTTTTAAAAGTGTAAGAAAAAACAAAAATTAAAGGTTCAAATCATCCACTTTTTGCTATTTTACAAATGAAGTTACGCATAATTAGTATTTCCTGTACATTAAACACAGTAGAAAAAAAAAAATTCCAAACGTCAAAATTGCGTTTCGTATTCCCTAAAAGTTGGAATAAAAGCGATTTGCGAAAGAGTTACATGTATCCCAAGCTGGTACCAATAAAAGGAAAACTAAAGAAAACATCGGCCCACAAAAAATGCCCCCTCACACAAGTCCATAGGTAGACGTACAAAGAGTTATTGGTCGCAGAAAATGGTGCTGCAGTGAAAATTTTAAAAATAGAAAAGTTTTGAATTTTTCTTTACGGACCTAAAACATAATGAAAACCCTACATATATTTTATTGCTGGAATCATAACCTGCAGAATACAGATAACACTTCATTTATACTAAAAAGTGAAATGCCGTAAAAACAAAATCCCTGCAAACCTGGCATTAAGTACTTTTTTCACATTTCTCCCCACTTAGAATTTTTTTTGCGGTTTCTAAGTATATTATATGGTATGGTCAATGAGACCATTAGAAAGTACATGCAAAAACAAACCCTCATAGATCTATGTAAGTGGAAAAATAAAGTTATGGCTCTTGGGAGGCAGGGAGAAAAAAAAACGTGATGACCATAAAAAATGCTCAGTCGTAAAGAGGACAGAAATTTATGGTATGGGCCAAGATGAGTAAGGGAGGGATATAATCTATTATTAAGATTACATAAAATGGACTTACTTTATAAAAAAGAAAAGCGTTTCATATACTCTTTGGTCATTTTTTCCCCACAATTATTTTTAGATCTGATAAGGACTTTTAACACTTTTTTTTTTTTTTTATATGTGTTTATATGACAGCACATTACTGTCTGTGCATGTGAAAAGCTGAATCATCTGCTGGCACCTACCTGTTTAGGGACAGCTCTGGGTACAATTATTAGGCCCTGAGTGGTCACGTTTACCACTCCAGCTCCAGTGATCATTAGGGCACACACAGACAGGACAAATGAAGCCCTCTCCCCAAGTCCTTACTGCAATCAGTATTGATTGTGGTGTTTAAGGGATTAAACCAATCAGATTGCACCACTTGTCTTCTAGGAGGCGATAGCATGAGATCATCTTCACGTTATTGCATGTTAGGATGCGGCAAGGAGATAATTTCTCCCAGTGTCCTTCTATGGGACGGTACTGGAAAGCAATATAAGTGTTAAAAAACAACAACAAACAAACCAAAAAACAGAGATATACAGAGATAAGGGAACCTGTCAGATAGGTTATACCCCCCTTGCTGAGGACAGCACAAGCTAGTGACAGACATGCACCAGCATTGTGCCCCTAAGGGTATGTTCACACGGCTGATTTTGAGGCATAATTGCGGTGGGAATTTTGTGTCGCATTTGCACTAAATACGCGGCGAGATGCGCGCCGCAACTACGGTAATCCATAGCTCTCATAGAGAACTATGGATTACGCCTCGTCCCCCCGTGCGTACAATACAATCTTACTGTATGCACGGAGAGATGAGGCATGTCAATCGCCGCGAGTAATACATGTCTATGGGGCCGGCGCCCGGTTGGCCCCCCCGTGCCTCGGGAGAACGCGCTGAATAGCGCGAGCTCCCGAAACAAACGGTGTATTGCAACACATACTGTACGCGCCGCAATACATCATGTGAATATACCCTTATTCTGTAATGCAGCAGTTTTATAGCATTTCATGCTCAAATCTGGTAGTTTACAGCCTGTTCTGCCAGAGAAGAGTCCAGCATATTCATTAGCAAGTTAAATCCCGCCCACTCACAGCTGATTAACCTATTAATGTGAATAATTAGAAAACTGAATAAATGGGACGTGGGCAGGGTAAGCCGAGGGTGGACAGGGCTAACACCTGCTCTTGTATACCGTGGACTCTTCTCTGGCAGAACAGGCTGGAATTTGCCATTTTTGCACATTAAATGCTTGAAAACTACAGTATCTAACAGAATAAGGGACACAGCGCTGGAAACAACAGGTCTGATACTAGCTTGTGCTGCCCTCAGCAAGGGGGGCATAATCTATGTGACCGTTTCCTTTTAAGAAAAAGCGACCTAAAATGGGCCACATGTAGTAAAGGCATATTCTGAGGCAAAAGTCTTGTGTATTGATACATGAGCCCAGAGGTGTGATGAAGAATGATTTTCGTGTAACATGAATAGCAAGTTGCATCAAATTTATCACGCTGTGTGCCCCATTTTGACACATAAGGATGGATTCCCATAGAAAGTTTTCAATTTAAGACTTCTGTTTCTTTTTTTGTTATGTATCCTTTTCTAAGTATGGCTACATCAGAAAGCACATGTGTGAATCTAGCCTCAGGCCGAATTACTTGTCCTTGTACAATATACAGAAGAAACATAGATCACAGATATAATTTAGTAAACGAGTGCTTAACCATATGCCAGTGCACTGAAGACCACGTGTGGACAGTGGGAATATGGACACTGATAAATAAGCAGATAGCGTTTCCCTGCCCCAGAAACTCCCACGTGCTCTCAGGATATAGATTTTTATCACTTCTATAAACTTAAATTACAACCACCGAGGGAGACGACACCTTCCAGTTTATTTTTATTGCGTTTCTCTCTAGTGTAGAAACTCTCAGTCTTTGCTTCCAGGTGAAGAAGTAAATCTGAAGTCCAACAGGTCTGTTGCAAATTTAATTCCAGAGACAGGCAAAAAGGTCAGACCACATTGAGCTTCCTGAAATTCTGTCAGCACAGGCGGTGGGAGAAAATAAACTGTTTGACACTCGGCAGCTAAGAAATCCTGCACCAAATCCAGATCGAGAAGCATTATGCACGCAACATCCTCATATCTCAATGTTATGGCCAGCTTTCTGGTTAATACTTGTCTGTGTGTTGTTTTCAGATATTTTTTTTTTTATGTAATTCAGGTTTGTTTTTTTAAATATACATGAAAATTCTTCCAAGGAGATTTCATATACGCACAAACAATAAATACATCAAAACACCACATGGGTGTTCAGATTAGATTTGAGTAAATATTTGCAAAATTTTAGTTTTCATAATGTTGATAATTGGCAATGGAATACAATGGGGAAAAAAATTGCTGATTTTTCTCTTCAAATTTGCAAAACAGCAATTCAAAAAATGCAAAAACAACCTAAAAAATGGGAAAAAGATGCACTAAACGTGGGCTTTTTCATGCAATCACTAAAATGAAATTAGAGAAAAACTTTGCTTACGTCTAGTCTTGGCACAGAAGTTGCAGAAATGTGCAGATTTTTCAAGGTCAAGTCAGAAAGGGTAAATGATGTGCTTCAGATAAATGGACGGTCGTTGCTTGTTAGTGGCTCTTAACTCTGACTCATAGAAAGGAATTTCAGTAGGCATATGGATACTGGTTGTCCCACTAGAACAAACCCTTTAATTCAGAATTATATTAAACGGGACATAATATGGTTGTAGGCCTATTTTCACTTGCAACAGCAACATGATAGCAATGGGCCGTGTACACGGCACAGTACAAATACCGGTAGGTTTATTTGACCGGTATTTGCACTGTTTTCGTGCCGTGCACACGGCCGCAGGGTGGCGGCTTTTCTCTGCGATTAGGAGAGTTTACTAGGCAAGATCTGTGACCTGGGAAGTAGTCCGTGTGCAGGGAGGGAGAGTTGTGACAATCTCCTATTGTGAATGGTGGATCCTGTGTTATCTATACACATTGGTGTCACCTTTCAGTGTAATCCTGCCCGTGTTGATAAGTAGGAGACTGCTGAAAGGTTTTCTCTGCAGGACAGGTAGTGTCAGACAAATAACAAGCATAATGGCCAAAGTGAAGGCTGCAGGATTTTTTAAAAATAGCAATTTGAAAAATTGAAAAAAAAAAAATAACCAAAAATTCTTAAATGTGTTAAATAGGAGTTAAAATAGAACTAATTTTTTTAATGACATATTCCCTTTAAAGTGAAAAGGGATCTGCAACAAATGCATAACATAAACTAACATACAGGTCAACAGGCAACAGGTCAAATTTTCACATCGATTATGGGCAGATTTTATCTGAAGTAGGAGCTTCAGGAGATTTTTTAATCCCTTAAAGTCACAGCCATTTTCAGTCATAACTTTTTCTATCCCCACAGCTATATAAGCGCTTGTTTTTTTGTGGGACAAGATGTACTTTCTAATTATGTCACTCACCTTAGAATAGAATAAACCAGGAAACTGAAAAAAAAAATAAAATAAAAATAAAAACACCTCACTGGGGTGCAATGTGAAAAAATAAATTACTTGCGCAATGTTTGCAGATTATTTATTTTTTTATATGGTGTACATTCTTCAGTATAAATGATATCTTTATATGTTATCTGGTTATTCTGGCAATACCATACATGTAGGGCTTGGCCCCGTTCACACGACGGATTTGGCCGCGGGTTCGGCCATGGCTTTCGCTGCGGTTCCCCCGGCCAATCCTCGTCATAACCTCGCTGCAAACTTGCGTCTCCCGACGCGGGTTTGCAGCGCTGGCACTGGGCGTGGCGCAAGTGGGGCATGGTTTGGGGCGCGGCTTGTGGTGAGGGTTTGCCCCCATGCAAATTAGTAGGCAGGGGGCAAACCGCGCTGCCAGCCACGCTGCGCTGAGGACTCCCTGTCAAGAATTGACAGGAGAGTTCTCAAACAAGCGCGGCAAGGCGGCAGCACCCGCGGCGTGTGAATATTAACGTGGTTTCCTATTGGAAACCATGTTAATAAACTAGGCGCGATTTGGACGCGGTTTTGGCCCTTATCTCTCTGTGCGTACAATACATTCGTATTCTACGTGCGGGGAGAGGAGATGTAATCCATAGTTCTCTATGAGAACTATGGATTACGGTAATTTCGGCACACATCTCGCCCGTGTGAACATAGCCTATAGGTGAGGCCTAAACAGATCAAAACCAAGGCTCAAAAGGGCAAATTAAGTTCTTCAGGTGAGACAGAGGTAGGATGTATTCTTCATAAAATGTATCGTCTAGGTGTAGATTTAATGTTCCATTGCTCTCACTTGGTCTTCCGGTCCTGCTCGGAACTGTTCACAAATGGTGATGCCACACATGCACGTCTGCTGCGGTGCTGACAATCTGACTGCTATGACCGGAAGTAACAACGGACCTGGCAATCACTGGGTCAGGGCTGAGTGGGAGTGAGGGCATGTTTTTTTTTCGACTTTGTTACAGCCTCAGTAGAACTAATTTATGAAAATCTACACCCATAAATTATTTGAAGATATTGGTGTAATGCGTTCTTTTCTATTTGTCCATTAGACATTAATGATCACTGACTTTTTCCAATCTGTTTTTATTTCCTGATTATAGACTTCTATTGCTCTATTTTATGTACAGGATTATGGGGTAGCCATCTTGCTCCAGCTGCTCCTCTACTCTGTTAACTGTAGTTCATATGCTTTACAGCAGCCACATGGATTCAGGAAACTGGTGTCAGGAGAATATGAAAAGAAAAAAAAATACCACCAAAAATGTATAAGAATATGTTTAACATAAAAAACATGATTTAAACAATGGGTCATTTTCTGACCATGCATTCTTTTAAAGACCCCGGTGTCCCTTGACTTCAGACTGAGCAGTTGTAGAATCTCAGCCCACACATTACCATGGAAAGGGCTCATTATTTCCGAGCTCAGGATGATCATCTTGTTTTCATCTGGCTTCTATCAAAGTATTTTCAAACAACTTTTTCTGGATCACCTCATTTAGTTCCTGCAGCACTGACTATTCCTAAGTGAACATCCTGTTCTGCCTTCTTTATGTTCCCTTACATTCTGCTGCAAATAAAGTGTGTTATAAGTGAACCTCAAGGTTAAGATTTTATTACTTCCCGTTACTCTCATAGCAACAACATATTCTGCAGCGCGGAACATAGACTGTAATCATTCACAACATGGAAGTCAATTAAAACGGTCAGTAAGCTTCAGGAGTTGAAAGAAGAAACCCAATGGACAAAATGGGAGACAATACAAACCATGAGCAGAATGGACTCTGGCAAGTCCGCGAAATACCTTTTGCGTAAGTTTAGGGTTGAGTAGGCCGTGCAGATGACACCGAGTTCTCTATTCAAACTAAATTCTTGCGGTGATGAAGGCGAATAAACCTGAAAGCACAATTAGCTACTACGCACAGAATTTGAAGGTCTCCGTCCTCTACCCCGGAATGAGGGTTCATTTCCTTGTTGTGTGTTTAGGTGATGGAAGTGAATATTGTCTTGTAGCCAATCGAAACAGAGTTGTGGGAGTTCTTTTTAGTGTATTCATTGTTACTGCTTGCCCCAATGATAAGCACCATCAACTGTGAGGCCCCCCCCACAGTAAAAGAGCACATGCTGTTGATTACGAGCTATCATCATTGACCAGTTTTATTTTTATCAATGTTTAGAATGTTTTTCAATAATTATATTGATCATCCTGAAAATAAACTGTAACTTATATCAACTAGTAACTCGTTATTTTGAAGGTAGCCATACACCTTAGATAGTTGCCAAGCTTTGCCTTTCAACCCCTCATATGGACATGCTCGGCCAAGTGTGTAAGTGGGGATAAGTCATTTCCAGCTATTCTCTACCTTGAAAACCTGGATCCTTTTTTTCACCCTTCAACATCTGCTGTATGGGAGAATTGGGACACCCTTGTATATACACCAGATGTCTCGCTAAAATCAGCAGATAAAGTGCATAATACAATTCTGCAACGCAAATTTTGCTTCACGATTTCTATCCGGGATAACCTAGTAGTTGTATGTTATTATGTTATAGAGCAGAAAGAGAGGAGCAGATTAATGTATTGTAAAACTTGGAGCTGATTCATTTCATTTACTGCTTATTGTGGATTAAGGCTACGTTCACACGGCGTAATTGTGGCGCGTATAGTATGGCTGCAATTACGGCAGGTGATTTGGGAGTCACACTGATCAGTGCGTACTCCTGTGGCGCGGAGGGGGGGGTGGTAGCCCGCCGGCCCCATTGACATGCATTACTCGCAGCGCGTATTCGCCACAAGTAAGTGACATGTCCCTTATCTCCCCGCGCGTACACTACGATCGTATTGTACAAGCGGGTAGAGGAGGCAAAATCCATAGTTCTCTGTGAGAGCTATGGATTACCGTAATTTCAGAGCGCATCTCGCACATATTAGAACGCCCGTGTGAACATACCCTAAAGAGTCCAGTGAGCGGTCTTATCGGTGATCAACCGCCTTCCTTGTATAAGTCAGCATACAGATACCGGTCAATCATTGATAAGCCCGCCCACTGGACACCTTAACCCAGAACAAGTCTCAAATCAATGAACAAAATGTAAGTTCTGCTGACTCTTTTCCAACAAAACTATATAAATATCACTCTGCTCAGGGCCTCCGGTTCTATAACATGCTGTCTGCAGATTAGATAGCATGTTCAATGTGCCCGGTTCTCTTTAAAACACGATTTTATGGTTTGAATTAAGCAAACCAGAACTTTCTGAACCAGTCGAATCAATGTTTTTATGTGCTGATTGTGGTTACTTAAAGAGAACCTGTCACATAGTTTATGCCCCCTTGCTGAGTGTCAGACCTGCTGTTTCCAGCGCGGTGTCCCTTATTCTGGAAGATGCTGTAGTTTTCGAGTATTTAGTGCTCAAACCTGCAGTTTCAGCAAGAAAAGAGTCATTTAAAACCCCGCCCACCTGAGGCTGGCCCCGCCTACCTCAACTGATAACTTTGAATAGGTAGAAATGTGAATAAATGCCAGTGGGCAGGGATAGTTGACAGTTATTCACGTTTCTACCTATTCAAAGTAATAGGTTTATCAGTTGAGGTGGGCGGGGCTATCCTCAGGTGGGCGGGGTTTCAAAAAACTGACTCTTTGAATTACTCTTTTCTGGCTGAAAACTGCAGATTTGAAAACTGCAGCATGTTACAGCATAAGGGACACAGCGCTGGAAACAGCAGGTCTGACACTAGCTTGTGCTGCCCTCAGCAAGGGTAGCATGAACTATGTGACAGGTTCTCTTTAAATTATTTACCACCACCCTTGTCCACCCTTTTCCTCCTGGATGCTCATTTGCAGTAAACTCCATACCGGGCACCTATGGTAGTCTCCAGAGAAGGGTCACACAAAGAACAAACAACTGGCCCAGATACTGTATCGCTGGGACCACTGTGTGTCCTCACTATTGAAACCCAGAAACATTTCATAGAATACCCTTGTTTTGCTGAAAATGTCCCCGGTAGCCCAACAGTGATTTCAATATAAGCCACATACGATGAAATAAACAGTCAAAGCCATTTTACACATGAACTGATGTGGTTTTACTGCATTTGGCCATAATACACTGTCCCGCAACATGATGGTACTAGAGTCATAAAACCTTTTGCTACATACAACAGTGCCTATTCAGCCATATTAACTGACTCTGCTCATTAATACATGCTTGTCTTCATTGGGCTAGTTGATGTCTGAGCGAATAATGCAGGTATTAAAAACACTCAGTTGATGTAACTGTGAGTCATTACAACACAATGGGTGTAAATGTTTTTCACACAACAGCGTGAAGGGCAGGCTAAAAGACAAAGAAAAGAGTCAAACTTTGAAAAGAAACGTTTTCTAGTTACAGGATGGGTAGTACCTAAACGGCGGACTCCGGGGCACACGGTGACTTAATGCTACAAACATCAGCTCATGTTTTTAAGCAAATGTCGGTCATGATTTGATCCTTTTTAATATTATTATTTTTTTTTAAATTATTTTTGTTAGTTTGGATCTTGTTGCTAAATGCTGTAAATGTAGTTCAGACTGCGCTTTGCTTTAGAAAATAGATAAGCAGTGAATATATATGAAGACAACAACTACAACTCTCACAAGCACTAAGCACTGTCATTGGTTAAGTCTTAAAATATCAAAGCAGTTACTAAAACAAAACAAAAAGAATGAGTATATCGGTAAAACAGAACACTAAAACGCTAACCAATGTGGTTCTCTTAACCTTTTTTTTCTTTTTAAACATTTAGCTGGTTAAGTTTCATTTCTCAACACTTTTGCTAATAAACTCTAAGTTGAAGCACTAGTGAGATCAGATTTCGCTCGTCTCAAAGCAATTAAATTAAAGATGTGGTCTCAAATTGCAGGGGAAGTGCTTTACGCTAATAGATCCCCCTCTTAATATAAACAGTACTGTGTATTATCTCTTGCTTTAGGATAGTGTTGTCTTCACATAAGACTCAAATAATGGTATTAGTCATTCATTTCCCTGAACACAGACACCCTCATGCGTGCTGACAGGTTTATAAGGATGCAGCGGCCGCCGCGAAGCTCCTAGACGACGGCCTTTGAATCCTTGCAGTCCTGAGCGCTGGTGCCTGAGTTAGCCTGCGTATTGTCTGCTTTCTCTCCACGGTGCTTGGCTTGTCTGAAAGATTAATACATTAACAAGAGGCTTTAGGGTCCACGGCTGTACATCTCAAGACATGTTTATTAGCTGATGGCACAGAAGATTCAGAGGTCAACCTAAGGGGTGACATTTTGAAAGGAAACAACAAAATTTATGTTCAGATAGCAGGATGATGAGATCATGTGGAGACCTATCTGATGGAATTACCGTTTACATCAGGAGCAAACAAGTCCGTCTACCGAAATATTCTACTGTGCAACATTTTGTTTTTATGGCAATTTTTGCCTGCATGTAATTGTCCTGACGTCTGTAACATGGGACATCCTCGGATGGAACCTATTATCATTGAATATTAATCATCGCGTGTAATTCAGTAAAGAGCATTAGGCCAGGTCTACACGGCAGAGGACAAAAAAACGACCTGAAAACCAAATCCTAAAAACGTTCATAAAACTGAGGTTTTGTCCATTGCCTGTCAAAAGCTGCTTTTAGCACGATTTTTGTTGCATTTTTTGCAGAAATGCACAGCATTAGATTTGCTGTGCATTTCTGCAAAAAAGTGCCAGAAAGGTGCAAAAAAAAAGGTGTCAAACACGCCAAAAATCATCCGGTGCTTTACATACACTCCAATAATAAATTTTCTGCCCTGCTCAGTCGTTTTCTGCAACATGTTTCAAAAAACGACCAGCAAATAAAACGAGCAGAAAAAAAGACGCTCTCTGGAGACAACAGAATGTTTTTACTATTGAAGTCTATGGGACCTCTTTTTTTCAGTGTTTTTATAAAACGAAAAACGCTGAAAAAACGGATGCTTTGTGGAGACCGAGCCTTAAAAAAATAAATAAAACAAAAACCCAGAAACACCAGTCTCTGTTATCCTCCACTGTTATAAGGGGTACCAAGTAGGGTTGTACTGTGCAACTCTACTCCAGAAGTGTAAAATTATTTTAAGGGGTTCTCCATCTTGGAAAATTCCATCTGGTCAAAGGAGTCTATGGAAAATAAGCAGATCACAAAGAGTTCTTCTCTGGGACTTCTAACACTTGTAATCTGTGGCAAACTTGACAGGAAGTATTCAATTTTCCAGCAATGCCACCACAGATATCATCAAGCATTACACAATGCTCATGTTCAGTCACATCAACGGGTTGTCTGAATAATGCAGGACAAGATAGGTCCTCAACACTGGCCAAATGATGAGTATCGAAACAAGTGACTCCCATCCTCCTCTGTTTTATAATTCACCATATGGAATTGTTTTCTAAGCTGAAATGGAAGATATTTAAAGGGTTTGGTTGGTTTGAACAAACTATATCTATGAGAGACTATAGCTATATTGCTGAGACCCCCTATGAGCAATGGTTATTATAGCAGGAAGCAAATGGCTATTCTGGAATGGATAAGTTGAGACCTCCTAAATAAGGGCTCTTCTTTGACAATTACTGTGGGAGAGCATAAATATCGTCACAATAACAGAATACTTCCTGCCAATTACATAAGTCCCGTTGAAGCATAGCCCCCGAAAATATATCTGGGAAAGGGGGTGTTAAAAAGGGTGTACAGGACATACCTGCTTTCTTCCAAAAACAGTATAACAGTCCACAGGATGCAAGTGGCATTACAGGTCAGTCTGATTCACAGCACTAAAGTGGAGCGATACAAGACAACCCATGGACAAGTGCAATTCCTGTTTTTCTAATCCTGTTTTCCCCCTTTAAGTCTCATGTGACGGGTATGTACATATATAGCTGTGTTCAGATTTTAATATCTGCAATGTTTTAGATTTTGATGTGTCATAGATGGTCCTTTATGCTGTATATAGATGAAGATGGTAACCACATCCCCGTAGATGTCAATGATCTCCCAGAATCACAGTTTTGCGCTCCCATGAGTAAACTATTTATTCAGACACAAAATTTAAAAAATCATGTGGAAGATTGCTCCTCATCAGTGCAAGGAATGGAAGGGTCTCCAAAACCAAACAGCATGGTTGCTGCTTTCATTTTCAACAAGAGCTTAGACAACTGAAAGCTGGAATCTGATGGACAGGGAAAACTGTTTCCTTTACTTTGCACTGGGTTGGATAAATCTTTTGTACTATATTTAAATAAAAAACAGCCACCAATTAAAATAAAATATGAAATGGCAAGTGGAAATACTTACTCAAATGGTCCGTTTTCTTTCATGAGAGCGCCTTCCACGGAATCTAGTCCTTGTTCTGAAAATTGTTTCAAGGCACTTAAAGCTGCCTAGAGATAACACAAAAACAAGACATGAATTAGGCCTTTAACTTTAGGTGATGTAAACGTAAGCATCAATGGAAGATAAAAGCATTCAAAATATTATCATGTGACGACAACCCTTATTTATATCGGATATTAGCACATAAAGACATCATATATTCAGTAGTATAGTCATATGTAAAAGTAGCTGTACAATGGATTGCAGATATATATATACCACCGAACTGTTCTTCAATTTTAAATGTTAAAGCCACAAGCTTAAATGTATTTTATTAATATTTTATGTGACAGAGCCACACAAAGTAGAAAGTATTTGTGAAGTGTAAAGAAAATATGTGCTTTTCTAAATTTTTGCAAATTAAAACATGTTGCGTGTGTGACTCAGCTCCCCTGAGTCAATAATTTGTAGGACCACCGTTAGCTGCAGTGATAGTTGCACATCTGTTGGGGTATGTCTCTACAGGGTTTGCACATCTAGAGACTGGAATTTTTGCCCACTATTTTTTTTGAAAATTAGCTCCAGTTCAGTCAGATTGATTGGCAAACATTAGTGAACAACAATTTTGAAGTCCTGCCTCGGATTTTCAATGGGATTTAGGTTCGGACTGTGACTGGGCCATTTTAACGCATGAATATGGTTTCATTTAAACCATTATATTGCACCTTTGGCTGTATTTTTAGGGTCGTTGTCCTGCTGGAAGGGGAGCCTACGCCCCGGTCTCAAGTCTTTTGCAGCCTCTAAGGGCCGGTTCACACGGCTTATTCAAGCCGTAATTGCGAGACGGATTCCGCCCGCAATTACGGCTTGAGTAAGGGGCGTGGGCGCTGCCCACCGGTCCCATAGACTTTTATTATCCACAGCGCGTATTCCGCCGGGATAATTATCATATCAATTTCTATGAGAACTGTGGATTACCGTAATGGCTGGCACGGATTCCAGCTGTATTGCAGCGCAAATACGGCACGCAATACGGCTGAAATCCGTCCCAAAATAAGCTGTGTGAACGGCCCTTAACAGGTTTTCCTCCAGGATTTCCCTGTATTTAGCTCCATCTTCTCATCAACTCTGAACAGCTTCCCAGTCCCTGCTAATCCAAAGCATCCCCGGAGCATGATGCTGCCCCCACCAACCATGCTTCACAGTGGAAATGATGTGTTTCGGGTGATATGCAGAACTAGCCTTCCCGCTACATGTAGCGGTTGGCACTTAGGCCAAAAAGTTACATTTTGGTCTCATCTGACCAAAGCACCTTCTGCCACATGCTTGCTGTGTCTCCTAAATAGCTTTTTGCAAACCGCAGATGGGACTCCTTATGGCTTGCATTAAAAAATGGCTTTCTTCTTGCCACTCTTCCATAAAGCTAGATTTGTGGAGCACACAACTAATAGTTGTACTATGGACAGTCTCTCCCACCTGAGCTATGGATTTCTGCAGCTCTTCCAGTGTGACTCTGGGCCTCTTGGCTGCTTCTCTAATTAGTGCTCTCCTTGCTTAGGCTGTCAATTTAGGTGAATGACCATGTCTTGGTAGATTAGAAATTGTGACATACTCATTCCATTTAAAGATGATGGCTATAAATGAGCCCTGTGAGATGTTCAGAGCTTGGGCTTTTTTATTTATTTATTTTTCAAAGCCTAGCCCTGTAATACACTTTGCTACTACTTTATCCCTGAGATCTCTAGTGTGTTTCTTGGTTTTCATTATAATGTTTGTTCACTAACGTTCTCCAACAAACCACAACAGCTGTAGTTATACTGAGAAAACATTACATACATTTTATTTAGTGGTCTGTACAGAGGGCTGAAAGCATGCAGACCACACAATTTTTAAAAAATTTGGAAAAGCATGTATCATTTTCTTTATACTTCAAAAATACTTGCTACTTGATGTTATTCTATCACAAAATATCAATAAAATACATTAATGGTACATTCACACGACGGATTCAGGAGCCGAAAATGTATTTTTCAGTATCTTTGTTAGAAAATCCAAGTCTATAAGCACGGACATCAGACGAGGATACGATTTTCAGAGGTAGATCTTCTGCTTTCTATATAATATAAAGTGAGGCGCAAAATCCACCTCAAAGAACTGACATTTCCCCCCCCTTTTTTTTAGTGCCAAGGAAAATCAGCGTCATGTGAGCAACATTTGTATAACGAAAGCCATTATAGTTGGATTTGACCATTGAGTGCAACTCATTGTTAGGCGAAGACAAGATTTTACTAGTGTATCTTTAACCAATTCGGATATCATCAAAAAGTTAATTGATATCTGTAATTAAAATCAAATAAAGAAACCCATATATTTAAACACAGAACAATAGATTTTAAGTGTTTCTTTAAATGTGCATGATTATAGCTTACATCCAATGAAAACCCAAAATTTAGTATATCCGAAAATTAGAGTAAGTGATAAAAGTGCTGTTGACTTATGATGTCGCACACAAAGTTTCCTAAGCCCCTAAATGATTACTCAGTCTGGTTCAGTAAACTACACAATCATGGGGAAGACTGCTGACTTGACAGTTGTCCATAAGGCAGTCATTTACAACCTCGATAAGGACGGTAAGCCACAAAAGGTCATTGCTAAAGAAGCTGGCTGTTCACAGTGTGCTACATCAAAGAATATTAATGAAAAGTTGTGCAAAAGAAAAATGTGTGGTAGGAAAACGTAAAAAAAGCAGGGATGAGTGCAGTCTTCAAAGGGTTGTCAAGAAAGGCAGTTCAAGAATTTGGGAGAGATTCACAAGGAGTGGACTGCAGCTGGAGTCAGTGCTTCAAGAGCCACCACAAACGGCCCCATCCGAGAAATGGGCTACAACCATAGCATTCCTTGAGTCATAAGTATCTTACCTGGGCTAAGGAGAAAAAGGACTGAACCTTTGCACTGTGGTCCAAATTCCCATTTTCAGGTGAAAGTAAATCGTGGGGCCCAGATCACTTAACATGGCAGCTGAAAGCCTAGTGCCCTGGCAGGAAGTAGTAAGACCAACATCTTTGTACACCCTAATGCATTGTTTAGAGCTGTATAAATGATCGCGCCCCCTACAGGTGAAGCACCCTAGGGGGACTCACAGTGTAAAAAAAAAAAAAAAAAGTTTTAAAGTGTGAAAAAAATTTTTTTTAAATCAAAAGTTCAACTAAACCCCCCTTTTGAGGCTATCGCCTTTTTGCCATTTTACAAATAAAAAAAATAAAATAAAAAAATTACACATATCTGGTATCGCTGCATCTGAAAAAGTCTGAACTATTAAAATAGAACATCATTTATCCTGTACGCTGAACACCGTAGAATAAAAAAAAGATTCCAAATGTCACAATTGTGTTTCTTTGATCATTTCACATCACCCTAAAAATTGGAATAAATTTAATCAAAACTGGTAAAAATAAAAAGTACACTTTGGCCTGCAAAAAATGCCCTCTCACTCAAGTCCATAGGTGTTAGTACAAAAAACTTATTGATCGAAGAAAATGGCGCCGCAACGCAAATTTCAAAAGTAGAAAATGTTTGGAATTTTTTTACAGTACCAAAACAGAACAAATACCATCCACGTTTGGTATTGTCGGATGCGTATTAACCTGTAGAAAACAGATAACATCATTAATACCGAAGATTGAACGCTGTAAGAACAAAACTCCCGCAAACATGGCGAAAGTACGTTTTTTCACATTTTGCCCCACTTAGACTTTTTTTGCGGCTTTCCAGTACATGCTATGGTATGATGCAGGACACCACTAGAAAGTACATCTTGTACTGCAAAATAAAAGCCCTCACGTGTCTGTGTAGGTGAAAAAATAAAAAAGTGATGTCTTTGGGAAGCCACCTGAAATATGAATCTGGTACTGCCTCTAAATATATCTGTATCTCCAGGTCTATAACTATTTTTTTCTATTCTATGCATTTATCATTATTTCTCTTTTTATCATTAATCACTTTCTTTCTGTATAAATTACTCTCCATTTTTACTTAACTTGTTTAACTTTTTTCTCTCCTATCATTATGTCTAATCCACCTACAACAAAAAACAGAAAACATCTTTCATATATTCGTTGCTTCACTGAATATATAACACGAATTTATTTCTAAAACATATTTAAGCCATGCTTTGCTGTTCTGCCTATTAAGGACTGTGTATTCCCTACCTCTTTTTTGATATCTGAAATTAAATTAAAATTTTCTAGACCACAGTTTTCACTCCACACCCATTAATATTTTCCATCCCGATTAGGTCACCCACTAACTATCCCATTACATTACAGTGTTTAATGAGACTGAAAAAGTCTCAGCACAAGAAAATGGGATCGTACTACAGATATAATTTAAGGAAACATATCCCACCAACGCTGCTGTCTGAGGAGATGTTTTCCACACCTCAGATATCTCAATTATGGACAATGGTGTTTATGCTTTATTTTTCTAAGAAAGGCTTGAATTTTGGAGAAGAATTGTACAAAATGTCAAAAAATGTTTATGCTTAATTGTCACCATTCCACACTACATACGGGTATAAACAGGTTCTCTAGGCTCTTACAAATAAAGCTTGCCACAACAAAACTTTATGGTTTCCTACAGAAGATTTCAGATACATTGGCTTAACATACAATGCTGTGTTTACATAAAACATGTCTATGGACAAAGCACCCATAGATGCAGAACACAACTTTTCTATGACACAACTGTATTAAAAAAAAAAAATACAACGTATGGACGAAGAAATTCTCCTCTCAGAACTTGAAATTAGTGCATAGCATATACTATAATGAGCTTTCTATACATCCCAGACAACCTGAAAATGCCTAAACTCATCACTTGCTCAGTTACTTTATCCCAGAGCAGGTCAAGCTCTCTTGGTGCCCAAGGTGGTCGTTTTGAATTTGCCCAACTGCTCATGGTCACTGGTCTTGCAAGACAGCTTCTTTCCTGCAAGTCTATTAGACATTATGGATGGTGAATAAGCCCCAATAAAGCCTAGAAATAGAACCCTAGCTCTCATAGCAAAACCACTTTTTTCTTGTTTATATGGAAAATAAACCAAAAGACCCACATGGGTCATAAGGCTTTTTGCAGTAATATTATAGATCTATGACCGACCTTATATTTACTGCGAACGTACAACAGTCCGACCTGTGCTGGATCCTCTCCCTGAATCCAGCCAATAATATCCTCAATGTTGCAATTCAGGTCATCTGACACAATCTTTCATTCATAACTAATTTATCCTCATTTCTTCAAAAAGCTTTAAATCAAAAATGTTTATATTGTGCAAATCACATACATTAGAATATAAGGCAATAACCTGTAGTATGGTGCTTGTATGGCATTATCCGAATTCAAATTTTAGTCCACACTAATTGTAGCAACACAAGCTGTTCCATCAGTGGCCATTACAACCCAAATTATGTTGAGGGCGTACTACAGGTTATTGCCTTATATTCTAATGTATGTGATTTGCACAATATAAACATTTTTGATTTAAAGCTTTTTGAATAAATGGAGATTTATGAAAGACTGTGTCTGATGGCCTGAATTGCAGCATTGAGGCTATCTGCAGTTATCACAACCATGCAATGGCTTTGGATGAGGCCTAGTAGAGGAAATCAGAGTCTCTCCAGAATGGTGCTATACAGGAAAGTGAAGATTTGAAGTCAAAAGTTTAATAACCAAGGTGGACCTTTATAGTACAAGACATGGATTCAGTCACTTCAAGGCAGGAGCTATTATCCAGGGCTCTATGGAAATATTTCAGGAGTCCATGAGATTGAATAAAAAAGAGTCAATTTCTTATCTTTATATCTTTATTTTCTTTGACCTCTAACTGAAATCTAGCATTTGCTTTACTCATGAATGCAATAATTTATAGTAGTATTCATTTCATACTATATTACAGTTGTTGCATATCTTGAAAAATCACTAAGGAGCCCGTCTTCTGGAAGTCCCACTTCACTGAGAGGTCAGCTTACAGCAGGCCATAGACATATATGGGGAGGAGAGCACAAGCATGGAGAACATGAGACAACAATAAGGAGCAGTGTAACTGTAAGAACAGCACTGAGGCAAGATAATACACTCCTTATACATATATTTCTGCATCTTTCTGCTCCCTCTCAGTGAAGTAGATTCTTGCCTCCTCTTTGCATTGGGTTTTGTTAGTGATTCACGAATGAGTGAGGAGGCAAGAAACTTTGTACTATATGAGGGGCGTTCATTAAAGATTTCCCCTGACCCACTTTGTGTGGACTGCGAGAAATGGCAGTTATTAGTCCTTCTCTACATAGGTACACACACTCTTTAAGCAACTGTAAACACCTCACTTGTAGAAGTCGACAGGTTGCTCCAAAAGCCACGCTGTGACTTTGGAAATCAGAGTCTCATCCTCTGGAAAATGCCTGTCCTTCAAAAATAACGTCATTGTTGGAAAGAGGTGGAAGTCCGGTGGTGCGAGGTCAGGTGAATAAGGGGGATGCGATAGAATTTCAAAGCCACAAGAGCATGCTTCCATTTGGGCAACATGTGAGGTGTGAACTGGTTCATTGTCTTGCAAAAGGAGGGCACGTCTCTTGGTTTGATGGCCTCCCGCAATGGTATCCTTTGCTAGGAAATCCATCAATACTACTCCGTGCTGGTCCCAAAATACTGTGAGCATGACCTTGCCTGCTGAGGGTTGGGCACGTGCCATCTTTGTAAGTGGTGAGTCATGATGCTTCCATTGCATCAACTGAACTTTAGTCTCAGGATCATAAGGATGGACCCAGCTGTCATCCTGTTTGATCAGTCTGTTGAAAAAGTCCTCCTGGTTTCCATGGCACATCTTCAATAGACCCTGAGAGCATTTGACTCATTTCTGCTTCTGGAAAGGTGTGAGCAGCCGGGGAACCCAGCAAGCAGATACCTTATGCATGTGAAGATGGTCTTGGATGACTTTTTCCATGGACCCCACACTGAACTTGACATTTTCGACTGGGTACCGAAAGGTTATGCAACAATAGTCCAAAATGCGACTTCATCAATAGAGTGGGGTCGCACTGAAATCGGAGGTGTTTGCACCGAAGTCTGACCACATTTGAATTGACGATGCCAGTTCTTGACTACGTCATATGATGGGGAATCATCACCATAAACCTCTTTTATCTCATCGAACGTCTCCTTTGGTGTGCAGCCTTTCAAGTAAAGGAATTTGATGACTGCTCTGTATTCTACTGGCTCTATTATCAAACCTCACACCACCTCAGCACGTGTAAAATCAAGAACGTTATCAATTCTGAGTTGCAAATTGGCATGTAAACTATAGAAACTTATATCATTACACATGTGCAGTTTCAGCATCCTGTGATAAATAGAAGTGGATCGGGGAAATCTTTAATGTGCGCCCCTCGTATTACAGAAAATGCTTCCTCCTCCTATCAGCCTTCTTTTCATGATTTCTGCTCTTACCATGGTTTCTCAAGTTACAATGGCCTCAGGATACAATATTATCAACATTCAATGGTCCTTTCCTGGGACAGTGTATGGCGAGTATGGGCTTAATATATAAGATTCCAGATAGTGATCCAACCAATTGTCAAGGACATTTTATTTGTAAAAACCCCTATATAAAGTGCATGTAGTGATTGGTGTTCTAGTAGCGCCTCTCTACCATATAGTGCGGTATGACATGTACTGTACTGCTCTTTACATATGGCAGGATGAGCGAATCCTTTGGGCACCAGGTGAGGATGCCCAATTTTGTTTTTTCTAGTACGTTGTGTATAAAGTATATGACCCAAAGAAGCATCTATCCTCAACATAGAAAGTGATTTTCAGCAGCTCTTTTGAGGGAAAAAATGTAAGGTCAAAATTACTGGAAGTTTGGCAAAAAAAACTTCTTCACTTGAAAATTTTTAAAGTTTTTTGGCCCTCAGAACCAATTACCAATAAAGTTAGGGTTTAAACACATAATGGTCGCCCCAGAAACACTTAATATTCTATGTTGTGGGACCCCTGTATTATTGGGAAAAATTTTTTAAAAACAAGTAAAAGTAGGAAAGTTGTTTTCAGTGACCGGTAAAAGTTTTACAAAGCTGGTTAGTTTAAATAAAAATTCCCAAAACTTTTTTTTACAGGGGCTACTTTTAACAAAATTTTAAATTTTATCACTCGGCCGATATCAAAACTTTTGCCGGTACATTTTAAAAAGGCATCTACAGTTTTCACCTGACAAAGGGTTTCAGGGAACAAAAAAAATGTTAAGAACCCCTGCTTCAAGAGTACGTTCACATAGGGTGGATTCGGGCACCAAAAATCACAGTTACAAAGGTAATAACATTTCCTAAAAAAGTGTGGAAAGATTCTGTTCAGAACTCGCACAAGAATTTACGCAAGGGGATTTAAAAACCCCAAATCTGTAAAAAGATTTTGCAGTTTTCTGCAGATTTTTTTCCTTTTGAACTTCAATGGGGGGGCCCAATATCCCAACAAATTTCAGTAGTTGAAATTTTGCGAAGGAATGAGGAAAATCCATAATTTGGGGTTTTAAAAAAAACAAAAAAAAATTTGTACGGTTATTTGCAGCAGCAAACCTGTACGATTTTGTATGGATTTGCCGCTGAGGATTAATCTGAGAAAATACTGTAAATAGATTTCATTCTCAAACAGAAAAAAAACCTTAAAACATTTATAAGACATTAAGTGTCGTTTTTTCTAACAAAGAAGTAACCCCTATATACAGTCATCTCAAAAAATAAAAATATTGAAAAATTAAAGGGGTTCTCTAGGATTTTATTTGTTTTGGGGCCACAAATGTATTAAATTAAAATTCTTGAATTCATACGAAAGGGTCTATACAATTATGGGTTTTCTAGATAAAAATCTTTTTTTATAAGGGAAATTACGAAAAAAAAAACAAAAAACTCTATAAAAAAATTTTAACCTTTATTACTAGCCTTAAAAAGTTACCAAAAAAAAAAAAAGCAAACACATACCCAACACCCTACACTATAAGTATAGACAGGGATATTCTACCCTATAACTACCCTACACCACCACCTAATTTGGTAGGGTAATCGCCCCCAAAGGCGCCCCCACCATAGGGGCCCCTTAACGTCCTTACAACCCTTACGGCCCGAAAATATCACACTTAAACCTGCCAAAAAAATTTTAAAGATAAAGAAAAAAAAAGGATGCAGGGGTTTTTATCACAACTTCAGAAGGGTGATATATAGGTCACTCAAATACTTCAGAAAAGGAGATCCAGATTTGTGAAAAAACAGCTTTTAACCATTAGATAGAGACAATATATCAACCCCAAATCAGATCATACACTTTATCTTTTTTTTTCTCCTTTAGCCAATTTGCCCGCCCCGGGGGAAAAGGTTAAATGCGTATTTCACAAATCGGTTCTTATCTGAAGGTTTATATTGAGTGACCAAAAATTTCCCATCTAAAATTTTGTGAAACCACTGCTATCCTTTTTTTTTCTTTAATATTTTTGGGAAAAAAGGTTTAAGTGTATTTTCCCCCCAGTGGGATTGAATAGGACAAAATAGGGTAGCATATAGGGGGGGCCTACCCTTTCGGGCATTCCCCTTTCCAAATTAGGTAGGGGGGTGTAGGGTACTATGGAATAGAATACCCGTTTTAATTAAGTGAAAGCGGGTTGTTGGGGATGTAGTTTGCTTTTATCTTTTGGAAATTTTTTTATGGGTAGTAAAAAAGGGTTATATTTTTAAAATCGAATTTTTTTGTTTTTTTTTTCAGTGATTTTTGATTTCTCACAAACCGAGGTATTAAAAAATTTATAATTTTTTTCGTGATTTTTTTATTTATATGCCCAACTATTCCCCGAATTTTTCAATTTGGGGGGTTTTTAGGTAAAGACAAAAAAAAAATACATTGACAATGAAAAAGCTACTTAAAGAACAAAGGGTTTTGAGGGGCCCTGCCGCAAGAGCTTACAATTTTTAGGGGTGAGGGGGAAGAAACAAAGGGGTAAAAAGTGCTAGATTTACAATGGTCCCCCCTGTACATAAATAGGGGTTTTTTTTAGTAAATTTGGGATAAAAAGCCCCCAAACAGTACATCTATATACGGGTAAGTGCCAAAAATGGGGGAGTGCGCTAGGGGTGTGGGGGAAAAGGGGGGTGGGGGGTGTTAGCATTAGGGATCTGGTACCCCAGGGGGGAAAGATGAAATTCCGGGGGCCTTTTAAAGCTATGAGAGTTCTGATGTTGATCGCCCCGCGGTAGCATTTCCAGAGAACTGGTGCCGCCGTTTGAAATCTTGGAACGGGAAATGGGGGGTTGGATGTTTGAGGGTTAAAACCTGATATCATCACCAGAGCAGAGAGAGGGGTAGGGTCGTAGACAGAGATGAGGGAGGGGAGAAGTGGAGGAGCACGTTTTGGAACCTTTATGAGGAGAGTGAGAGTTTATGTTGTACTGACGGGATAGGCAACCATGCATGCTGACACAGGGAAGGCACTATAGCAGCTGGAAAGAAAGACAAGCCTGGTGCTGATTCAGGAAGATTGGAGAGGGGAGAGTTTGCCAGAGGGGGGCCGATAACAAGGATTTTCAATTTCAGACGAGAATGAAATAAAAGCAACAATGGAGTTTTTGAGGTTTTCCACAGTAAAAAGGAGGATTCGGAGATGTTTGAGGTGCAGGGGACAGGACGGGCAAGGGATTGGGTTTTGGGGGTAAAGACGTCGGAATCTAGTAAAACCCCCGACCAAGGGGCCCGCTGCCTGGGTTTTGGTGGTGCCCCCAACTGAACAGAAAAGGGCGGGTAAGGGTCTTTATAATGGGGGGTGACAAGTTCAGTTTTAGTGGTTTATTTAAATACAGGGAGAATGATTCAGAGACACAGACAGACAGTCACTGGTTTTTTTGTAGCAGGCAGGATGGCCGGAGGAGGTGTATAATTTGGGGGTCATCAGGGTTTGAATGGACGGGAAGCCAAATCTGCTGGGTTTTTGTCCCAAAGGGGGCGGGGGTAGATTAAAAAGAGGAGAGGGGCCAAAAACTGATCTTGGGAACTCCAACAGCAAAGGAAGAGGAGAGGAGGTAGAAAAACCGCAAATGAAAACTGAAGGAGCAGTTTTTGAAAGGTAAATGAAACCAAAAGGGCGGTTTTTCCTGGGGGCCAATGGTGCTGACATGGAGGGGAAAATTTGGTGATCAAAATGTCCCAAAAGCTGAGAGAGATCCAGAAAACAACAATAGTAGTTTTCCCGAGATTTTATGTTTTGGAATCTTGGAGGGCTTTGTTGAGCCCCGTGGATGTAGGGGTGGGAAAACCGATTGCAGAGGGTCAAAAAGAGTTAGTGGGAGATAGCGGATTAGCGAGAAATAGAAAAAAGCGTTCCAGGGGGTTTGGGGATGAAAGGGCATTTGAACTGGGGGTAGTTTATCACGCAGTTGGGGCCCCAAATGGGGCTTTTTAGTAAGGGATTATAACGCGTTTAAAGGAAGATGGGAAGATCCCGTGGAGAGAGAGGGAGGGTTTCAGATTGCGTTATGGAAGATGAAAAGCTGGAAAAATTGAGGGCAAGGGTAGGGAAAGGGGTCCTAGACAGTTGGGGCGTGCAGACAGAAACCTGGGCAATTCTTCTTCTGTCGTCGGGTCAAGAGCGGAGAGTAGGTGGAGGATGTGCGGGAGGGACCAGATGGCTGCTGCTTGGGGTTTGGATGAGATGTTTTGCCGGTTTTTGTCAATTTTCTCTTGAAAATGGTGGAGGGCTTCAGAAGGGGGTCGAGACCGGGCTTTAGGCCTGAGAAGGGGGTGGAAAGGGCAAACAGGCGTTTTGGGTTGTTGGTAAGGTTTTGGGTGAGGGGGGTGAAATATTTTGTTTGGCGCTTGAAGGGGGAGGTTGATAATCCTGAGCATAAGTTTGTACGGAAGAAAGTCTGCAGGTACTTTGACTTCCTCCACGACGCTCCGCACTCTGGAAACTCGTGCAGATGGGGATTCTGAGGCGTGTGCCAGGGGGTGGGTGTCTGATCTGGTGGTGCTTTTGTGAGCGGGCCAATGTTCCGGGTGGTGGAAAGAGTTTCTTTTATTTTTGTACGCCGGTCAGGCAGGACAGGGGGAAATGGGGGCAGTGAGGGCTGTATGGGTCTTGAATTCTGAGGTTTTATAAAAGGGGGATATTTTGAATCGGAACGGGCGGTGTTTTCCAAGATGGGTGAGAATTAGTAAATTTTGGGAAAGGGAAAAAAATTGTGTCAGAGAGAGTGTAAAGGAAATTAAAAAAAAAAAAGTTAGAGATTGAGGAACGGTTTCAGAAAAACCCGATCGGAGTTACCCCAACCTTTGGGTGGGAGAGTTAGTAAAATGCGAGAGGCCTAAGAAGGGTTAGTGAAAGTCTGAAAGGCGAGGGGACATGGGGTTTATCAATGGGGTGTTAAAGTCACCCATGAAGAGAGTGGGTATTTCAGTAGAGAGGAAGTGAGGGAGCCAGGCAGCAAAATGATCCAGAAACTGGCGGGGTGAGCCGGGGGGGTCTGTACAGAACCGCGAGTCTGAGGGAAAATGGCGGAAAGAGTCTGAGGGTGTGGACCTCTAGATGACTTTAATTATTGATGTCAATTATCTTTTCAGTGATATTCTAATTTTTTGTAGTAATTAGAATATATGCAGGAAAAAAAAAGTACTTAAAGAGTTCTACCACACATGCTTGTAGTAAAGTCTTCATCACATATCTGACAACAAGTGAAATATTTGCAGTGGTGCATTGCCTGCTAGCATGCACAAATTCATACAGCCTTCTATTATTTATAGAAAGCTATAGAATTCATCTAAGTAAAGCTTATGTATGTTATTTGACTTGCATATAAAGTGCACATGCAAGGTTTAATGTACTAGTCAATGTTACACTGCCCAAAGCCCTTCTTTTTTAGTGACGTTAGGGGCAAATAAGGTAATGACATTCTAACACGCATTGCACAAGCCCAGGGGAGTCATTAAGACAATGCTGAAGGAGTCAAACCAATGATTACAGCCTGAAACAAAATGGAGCAAGGTGCCAAAGGCACAACTGTGTCAAAAATTCTGCAAGGGTGAAGCTTTTTAATTATACTTGATACCACTTGAATAGTGTTTGAAAAGCTGTCTCCTGCTGATGAGAAATGTTCAGCCTTGAAACCTTGAAGAGCAACAAAATTCATCTGGTATTTTGCGGAGCAGAGGAAAGGTTAATAACAGATTGGCAAATGGTGGGGAATGTTAGCGCCCTTCAGTTAATTAGGAGACTACTTCTCTGCCATTATTTACACAAATACATAAAGAGATATTTCACTCTACAAACATTGTACAATTTCATTGTGAGCTAATTCCCACAGGTTCTCAAACAGATGTTGTTAAAAATGTTATGTATTTCTTGTTTTAGACGTTACAGCGGTGCCAAAATGCAGATGCCAGCAGGACGCTGTTTGCTTTGGCTCCAACTCCTCTTATAAATATGTAGATGTATCCGCATGAAGTAAGAGAATTTCATTTCTATCTCTTCCTCTGTCAATCAAGCTGTCACTGTGCAAGTTTAAATGTATGTTTGGACACAATGCAAATGTCCGTGTTTTATAGGGCATGCTCCATATACTTCACGGTGTCACACAGGGCTTCTAAATCATGTACAGGCAAGATTTAACAGGGACTACACCATTATATTCCCTTAAGTATTTTGAGATTCTGAAGAAAATATACTTTTTTCCCATAAACATCACTGTTTGTGTCCAGGCATGAATCTAAATGTCAAAGCTATAAACCTGCAGCTAGTAACACTTTATTTTAGTTACCCCATTAATGTACATGGAAAGAACCATGTGGCATCTTTGGTTAAACCAGACCTGTGACATTCTCTGAGAGGTCTATTTCAGTAAATACTTGTATCTTGTAAAATAACAATTCTGCAGCACCTTCCCTTATAACTCTATGTTGTGCTGTTCCTAGTTACACTAGCTCAGCACAAATTAGACAAAATTAGACTTGTCAGGGACCCTCTCCTCTCCCAATTGGTGACACCTACTTGACAGATTCAGTAGTACATTTCTAGAATGAGTTACAGCAGAACACAGAATAGGGCTGGGTTCACACTACATTACTGGCTATGTTGCAGGTATCTATCGGGAAACGAGGGGAAAAAAAGGTACAGCAATGGATACAACGTACATGTGGCAGCCCCATAGAGATTAATACAACAAACGCAGTCCTATGTGGGTTATATTTGCTCTATTTTCCGGTGATATGTGCTTTTCCTGTGGGACTTAACGCAGTAGACTACGCTGTTTAGTGCCAAAGGAAAAGCGTACACCATTGGGAAATAGAGCAATTGTAGCGCTCACGGGACTACATTTGCACATTAATTACTATGGGGCTGCTGTGGATACCTTGCAATATCTGTCGGGGTGCCCCCCCATGGTAAACCGACAGATGCCTGCAACGTAGTCCGTAACATAGTGTGAACTCAGCCTAAATGCTCCAGAATTTTTAATTTACTGGGAACACAAGTATTTTAAAAAAACAGAGGTTCAGGAAATGCGGGGTCCCCCAAGGGTCTTCTTAATAAAAATTCAATGCAAAGTACTCCCGCTATTGTGTTTTCCCTGTCAAAAGGGCAAAAGGAAGTTTAAAAACCCCGTAATGTAGGTCTTTTTGGGTTTTGTGTAAGCATTGCTTACTAATTTTTTTGATAAGCCAAAATATGAAAAGTTGGTGAAAGTTTAAGTATATATCCTGTATTCCCTGTAACTATTCTAAAACCAAAAACAATAAGGAAGTGATCATACAGTACTTTAATCAATTAACAAAATACCAAGTAAATGAACTAATAAGGAAACAAAACTTAAATCAATATTTGCTGTGCCAACCCTTTACCTTAAAAACAGCCTCAGTTCTTCTGGGTACAGAGGTTCTGAAGAAGCTCGACAGGGAGGTTGTTCCAAACATCTTTTGTCAATGTAGGCTTGCTCAAATCCTTCCACCCCCAAGTAATTCCCAAAAGCTTGATGTGAAAGGGGGTTGTCACATTTCATTCATGCCTCCCTTATCCACTCTTAAGTCATGTGCTCGAAGGGGCTTGTGTTTTTTTGTTTGAATTGCAGGGATGGGCATCACAGGCCCTTTTTTCCCTTTTAGTCAAAGTAAGGGGGCTGTTTTGTGAACGTAAGTGCTACATTTAACTAGAGGTTAAAGTTTTGCCTCCGGCACAAGGGTCTTTGGTTCCAAAAACCCCACAGGAACCCAAAATTTTGGATTTTATTTCTTTTTTACATTGCACAAAAATGATTGAGGTTTTTTTTTTTTTAAATTTTTTCCAGTTTGATAAATTACTTAGGGAAGAGGAGGAGTAGAATGAAGACCCGGGTTTGAACACTCATAGCTGCCTGAGAGGAAGATGATGTCTGAAAATTGGGGGAAAGGTGAGGAGCTTCAGCCCGGTCTATCCTGGGGTGAGCTTTAAACAATGGATCATAAAGGAGCATTTAAAAACAAAAAACGGTCCAGAATTTTTAATAATGATGAATGGTGAAAATTGTTTTTTTTTTTTAACAAATTCCCCTGTCAATTTTATTTGTGGCAAAACCCCCTTTTTTAAAAAAAGGCCCCTGTGGTTTTACCCTTAACATAGTTCTTAATGATATTAGCCGTATGTTTGAGGTGGTTGTTCTGGCGCAGAGTAAATTTGGAGCCAGATGTCCCTTATGATACACATTTGCAACATTTTTGCAGCATTTTTCTCCATACCTGTCTAAAGCTAGAAGTCTACTGGGGAAAAAAGAAAACAATTCTTCCCCCAGCGGAAGTATCACATATAAATTCAGAGTTGCATAGGGGTTTTTTTTTAAAAACCCCTCATTTCTTTTAAGGCCCCATAGAA